>CM055272.1:0-95000 GCA_029237695.1 Conchocele bisecta
ATAGTAACAGATTCTACTGCCATAGACCTGTGCAGATATATGTAGATACATATAGGACTATTAAAAAAAAATTCTGTGCTCCAGTAGCAAGCATTATTATTTTTAAACTTTTTTTTTCCATTTTTTTTTTTTTTTTTTTTTTTTCATTTTTTTTTTCAAATTATTTTTCAATTTTTGTCTAGTAGCATAAGGTGGTAAGTGCTATATACAGACTATTCACCTGTGCATGTGCTAGCATGTGCAACTGACCACTGACAACTTACAGGTAATTTATACAGGTAAATGATTATATTACATTTCCGTACACTGTGTTGAAAATATTGTGGGAATATGTGGACCTGTGTATATATGATATGTAGATAAATATAGGAATATTAAAAAACATTCTGGGCTCCAGTAGGGAGCATTATTCTTTTTCTTTTTTTTAATTTAATTTTTTTCTCCATTTTTTTTTTTACATTCTTTTTCAATTTTTTAACTGACCACTAACTTATTACAGGTAATTTTACAGGTACATTATTACATTCCGAAGCTGTGTTGACAATATTGTGGCAGTATGTGGACCTGTGCAGATATATGTAGATAAATATAGGACTATTAACAAAAATTCTGGGCTCCAGTAGCGAGCATTATTTTAAAAAAAAATAATTGTATAAATTTCATTATTTTAAAAAAAAATAATTGTATATTACATTTCCGTAAACTGTGTTGAAAATATTGTGGCATTATGTGGACCTGTGCAGATATATGTAGATAAATATAGGACTATCAAAAAAAAATTCTGGGCTCCATTAGCAAGTATTATTATTTTTTATTTTTCAACTTTTTTTTTCAAATTTTTTTTAATTTTTTTTTTTATTTTTTTTTTTACTTCTTTTTTAATTTTTTAACTGACCACTAACTTATTACAGGTAATATACAGCTATCTATTACATTTACCTAAACTGTGTTGACAATATTGTGGCAGTATGTGGACCTGTGCAGATATATGTAGATAAATATAGGACTATTAAAAAAAATTCTCGGCTCCAGTAGCGAGCAGTTATTTTTTTTATTTACACTTCTGTATTACATTTCCGTCAACTGTGTTGAAAATATTGTGGCATTATGTGCACCTGTGCAGATATATGTACATAAATATAGGACTATTAACAAATAATTCTGCGCTCCAGTAGCTTCACACATGCATAGACCCTAAAGGTGTGTCGCGCAAGAATGACAACTCTTGCATCACTAATTGTTTAGTTATCTCCCTTTGTCAGTCACCGATTTTGTCTCCGGAGCATAACTCGATCACCCTTTTTTCAAATTACTTGTGTATCTGGGGAGGGGGATACACATGCGCTTGTCGACAAGCGTCCATTTCTAGTTTAATTCAATTTTATGAAACACTGACATAGTTACTTGCCGCTATAACGGGAAACAATAAAAGTGAACCATATTGATCAAATTCGATTCCATTGTCAGCCTATGTTTCGAATACGCTATGTACGATGATTATATTACCTTAGGACGACTGCGATTTTTCCTTGAAAAAAGAATTACGAAATTTAACGTACGCCCGTAAATTACGAAAAACGTTGACAAACGATCGACGGACTGTACGATCAGGGTCTACACTATTCCATATTATATTAATAGAGTACAGTTAATAGCTCGTACTAGCGGTGTATGAAAGTTCGAAGGGGAACGCGCTGAACGTCCGTCATTTTGTGAACGTCCGTCATTTTGGTCTACGCTGTTGGCCAGTCGATAATGATGATCAATCGACAATTAATACGAACTCGTCCGCCATTTTGGTCTGTCCCTTCTCGCTAATATCGAGCGATCGGACGGACGGACGAATGTCCATACGGACGGTCAGACGGACGGACGGACGGACAATTACCGACGAATACGTACGTGTATATTTCGACATCGATAACTCTCAACGATCATAAGACCCCTTTTCGCAGGAATCGGTAACGGTAAGGGAAGTCATATTACCTCCCATGATCAAGAACGATAACTCTCAACGATCATAAGACCCCTTTTCGCAGGAATCGGTAGCGGTAAGGGAAGTCATATTACCTCCCAGGATCAAGAACGATAACTCTCGCATACCCTAGATATTCGAGTTATCTATTAATCGATCCCCATACGTTTACATTGTAATTCCTCCCCCCTCCATACGACGCACGCCGGTAATAAACGTACTCCCACCCTACACACTACTACCGCAGGCCACTCTGTAATCACGTGTGTTGGCTCTATAAACCTGCTCTGGACATACATGTTGCAAAAAAACATTTTCAGCCGGTGGCTCATTTAAATATTTCACATCAAAGCACAGCACAGTTGTATATCTTCGGAATTGAATGGGCAAATACATAATCACAACACAAACTCACGATACTTACAGCATATAATGACACGAGTGTAGAACCCCCTAATGTTCACCCTCCCCTATTGTTACCAAGGTAACAATAGGGAAGGGTAACAATATCGGAGGACTGTATACTTATGTAGAACACCCTATTGTTCATCCTCCGCTATTGTAAGTTCGTTCATTCAGTTCATCGGCATGTGAATGTGCTCGATATCGACCTCCAAACATCCTATACAATATTTCGTCATCTGGTTTGGTTGGCAACTTTTGTTGTCGGACACTCACAAACATTGAATGGACGAAGGCTTACAGAGGGGTAACAGTAGGGGAGGGTGAACAATAGGGGGTTCTACATAATTGTACAGTCCTCCGATATTGTTACCCTCCCCTATTGTTACCTGTGTAAACAATAAGGGAGGGTGAACAATAGGGGGTTCTACAAGGCACAAACCTGTCCAGAAAACTGACACCGTTTACAGTTTGGTGTAATATAATTGATAGGAGTCCGTTCTCCTGGCTTTTCTACATGTTATTAGCTACATTATATCATTTGTTCTACTTTTTTAAACAAATGTTTGGACATAATTGGTGAATCACCTCCGATTGAGCCAAACATTGGCCTATGAAGTAAACCCGTTTTGAAGGGGGAAAACACCAACACATTAACGGGATCAGTGGGAAAAGGGGGGCTAACTGAACTGAGTTAGCCCCCTTTTTCCACTAACCTTTCAAATTGAGGACGGGAATATTTATTTAAAATAAAGGTTAACTATGTTGCCAATTGACAGTTGGACCATCCCAGATGGTCATCGGTTGTTTCCAGTTCTAGCCACAGGAATAAAGATAGGAAATATTTGTTAATGGAATCTGTTTTCACGTCCCTTGTGCTGGTTAACCGTTCCATGGCGTCTTTCCACGGCAGCGATTTGCCAAGCTCCATCATGCTTTTGAAATGAGAGTAATTTAGCGATTCATCCTCACCAGAATCACAATTAATATAAAGTGGAACCCTTCTAAACCGGGCACTCAGGATAATATAGATGTTTACCTTAGATGTGTTTCACTGTTATGAAAAATAATTGCAATACGATATCATTAGAACGTCATGATATCATGAAGTGCTCACATGTCTGATTTACAGTGGAACATCTCCAAACCGGACACCCTGGGACATCTCAGAGTGTCCGGTTTGGAGGGGTTCCACTGTACCTGGTTTGGCCTTCAGGTACATGTTTTATTATTGGCTTTCTTGTTACTAGAGAGTTCTAATTTCAAATGTTCAAGGCTGAATAAATATTTTTTTCTGTAAACATTCAGTTCTGATTTTGGGATTTCCCCCCATCACAACAGGTGCAATATTGGATTTGATCCCATTAACCCGGCCGGAAATTCATAGCTTTTGAAATGGGCCAAGATTTGCATATACATGTACATATATTATAGATCCGTTGTGCCTAGAGTGAGCTAAGGACATTTCCCCGCCTCAGAATCTCTTAAAATATTAGACCCTCTCATCAATTTCTCAAACAACAAATTGGGGTACATTATAGTGGCCACCCTGTCTGTCTGTGAGTCGGTTTGTCTGAGATTCTCTGTAACCACAAGTGTGGGTGGTTGGTCGGGCGAATTAGACGGCGTACATTAACGGTAGGTGTTCCTCCTACGGGGCGCCATGCAGGACCACAGGTAGAAGACTCGGACCTATGACACCAACAAAAATGCCTATTAAAAAAATCCCATTACCCCACCACTTGGTCTCGTACAGTACCATATGCTATATAAAGGTGAGTATAAATAGGGTCATTATAGAAAGAACCCTCTCTTTTCCGGCTCGCACAAACACAATAAACATCGATTAAATGTATGACTTCTGTCTCTGGCAATCGATAAAGGTATTAGGTGTGTGAATATACTCACTTCAAATCGCTGTTTCCAGCATTTATTCAGTTATTCGCATTTTTTATACCCCACCCAAAGCGAAATTTGCGTGTACGAAAGAATCTCACACAGAATCGGAGGCCGTCCGGCTGGATTATCGGTCATATTTGGCCGATAGCTGATCGCCAGCTCAAACTAAAGTCGTGCACCATGACCATATACATTAGAGACTCCAACCATACAAAGTTCGTCCAATTGTGATCCTTCGCCGATCTAAAAAACACCTTTTTCTAATTTTATTGACTTTCATTCGTGATTCGCGTACTATCAGATTATGTCTTCCGGAAACCCTGAAAAGGGAAAGTCTTCGCGTCTATTTTTAGGTTCAACCAAAAGAGATGTTCTTACATAGACGCTTCGGTGCTTGTATTATGGACGATAGTGCATTGACCCAGTTCCAGATAATGAACGAAATTATAGAAAAAAGTGTTTTTTAGATCGGCGAACGATCACTAGTTCTATCCAAGAATCTTATTGTGACTAATCATGTATGCGGATGCCAGGGCGGCCAAATAACAACTAGTTTATATAAACATTTTAACAATAGCATCGTTTTATTTCAAGTAACCAACATTGGGATAGCGTTATTAAATGTATGTACATAGTCAATACATAATTACAATAAACGGTTGCCATGGCAACCAATTCACAAACTGTTATTTTCCATCCAAGTTCCATCATGTTTGTTGCTGATATATTTTTAGCTCGACTATTCGAAGAATAAGTAGAGCTTATGTTGTTACCCCGGCGTCGGCGTCGGCGTCGGCGTCGGGCGTCGGCGTCGGCGTGGGCGTCGGCGTCGGCGTCACGCCTTGGTTAAGGTTTTTAGTCAAGCTTGTATATGGAATACTACGGGCCCTACACCCACCATACTTGGACAACTTCATCTCCTAGTGATGTACATCAATAACCCCTGATCTATATTTGACCTTGACCTACATTTCCTCTTGAATTACTTGGTTAATTCCCCTTGATTAAGGTTTTTACTCAACCTTGGTTAAGGTTTTTAGTCAAGCTTGTATATGCAATACTACTGGCCCTACACCCACCATACTTGGACAACTTCATCTCCTAGTGATGCACATCAATAACCCCTCATCTATATTTCACCTTGACCTACATTTCCTCTTGAATTACTTACTTACTTCCCCTTGGTTAAGGTTTTTAGTCAACCTTGGTTAAGTTTTTTTTTCAAGCTTGTACATTGAATACTATTGTGCATCCAGACACCATACTTCGACAACCTTTTCTCATAGGTATGTACATCAATAACCCCTGATCTATATTTGACCTTGACCTACATTTCCTCTTCAATTACTTACTTAATTCATTTTGGTTAAAGTTTTTAGTCAACCTTCTATATGGAATACTACTGGCCCTACACCCACCATACTTGGACAACTTCATCTCCTAGTGATGTACATCAACAACCCCTGATCTATATTTGACCTCGACCTACATTTCCTCTTGAATTACTTACTTAATTCCCCTTGGTTAACGTTTTTAGTCAAGCGTGTAGATGGAATACTCCAGGCCCTACACCAACCATGCTTGGACAACTTCATCTCCTAGTGATGTACATCAACAACCCCTGACCTATATTTTACCTTGACCTACATTTAACCTTGAATTACTTACTTAATTCCCCTTGGTTAAGGTTTTTACTCGACCTTGGTTAAGCTTTTTACTCAAGCTTGTACATGGAATACTATTGTGCATACACACACCATACTTGGACAACCTTTTGTCATAGTGATGTACATCAATAACCCCTGATCTATATTTGACCTTGACCTACATTTCCTCTTGAATTACTTACTTAATTCTCTTTGGTTAAGGTTTTTAGTCAAGCTTGTAGATGGAATACTCATGGCCCTACACCAACCATACTTGGACAACTTCATCTCCTAGTGATGTACATCAATAATCCCTGACCTATATTTGACCTTGACCTACTTTTAACCTTGAATTACTTAGTTATTTCCCCTTGGGTAAGGTTTTTAGTCAAGCTTGTATATGGAATACTCCTGGCCCTACACCAACCATACTTGGACAACTTCATCTCCTAGTGATGTACATCAACAACCCCTGACCTATATTTGACCTTGACCTACATTTAACCTTGAATTACTTAGTTAATTCCCCTTGGTTAAGGTTTTTACTCGACCTTGGTTAAGCTTTTTACTCAAGCTTGTACGTGGAATACTATTGTGCATACAGACACCATACTTGGACAACCTTTTGTCATAGTGATGTACATCAATAACCCCTGATCTATATTTGACTTTGACCTACATTTCCTCTTGAATTACTTACTTAATTCTCTTTGGTTAAGGTTTTTAGTCAAGCTTGTAGATGGAATACTCATGGCCCTACACCAACCATACTTGGACAACTTCATCTCCTGGTGATGTACATCAACAACCCCTGACCTATATTTGACCTTGACCTACATTTAACCTTAAATTACTTACTTAATTCCCCTTGGTTAAGGTTTTTGTCGCGTCCGCTTGCGGAAAGCGCGATATAGTCGCACTTTGGCGGTTAAAGTTTTTGGTTAAGTTGTTTGGTTAAGTTTTTTGGTTAAAGTTTTTGGTTAAAGTTTTTGGTTAAGTTTTTTTGGTTAAAGGTTTTGGTTAAAGTTTTTCGTTATACTATATCTCTGCAACTGCTTTGCCCATTACCTTGAAACTTCATATGGGTGTTTATCATCATCTATATTTTCATTCTACCCCCCTCCCGTGCGGCCCCTGTTCCCAATGTCAAGGTCAAATTACTTTGAAGTTTTTGGTTAAGTTTTTTGGTTAAAAGTGTTTGCTTAAGTTTCTTGGTTAAGTTTTTTGGTTAAAGTTTTTCGTTAAGTTTTTTGGTTAAAGTTTTTCGTTATACTATATCTCTACAACTACTTTGCCCATTACCTTGAAAACTTCACATGGGTGTTTATCATCATCTATATTTTCATTCTACCCCCCTCCCGTGCGGCCCCTGTGCCCAATGTCAAGGTCAAATTACTTTGACGTTTTTGGTTAAGTTTTTTGGTTAAAAGTTGGTTTTTGGTTAAGTTTTTTGGTTATGTTTTTTGGTTAAAGTTTTTGGTTAAGTTTTTTGGTTAAAATATTTTGTTATACTATATCTCTGCAACAGCTTTGCCCATTACCTTGAAAACTTCACATGGGTGTTTATCATCATCTATATTTTCATTCTACCCCCTCCCGTGCGGCCCCTGTGCCCAATGTCAAGGTCAAATTACTTTGAAGTTTTTGGTTAAGTTTTTTGGTTAATAGTTTTTGGTTAAGTTTTTTGGTTAAGTATTTTGGTTAAAGTTTTTGGTTAAGTTTTTTGGTTAAATTTTTTCGTTATACTATATCTCTGCAACTGCTTTGCCCATTACCTTGAAACTTCACATGGGTGTTTATCATCATCTATATTTTCATTCTACTCCCTCCCGTGCAGCCCCTGTGCCCAATCTCAAGGTCAAATTACTTTGAAGTTTTTGGTTAAAGTTTTGTTTGCGCCCGCTTGCGGAAAGCGCGATATAGTCGGCACTTTGTCGTACGTACGTACGTACGTACGTACGTGTGTCCGGTTAAAGTTTTTGCTTAAGTATTTTGGTTAACGTTTTTCGTTATACTATATCTTTTTTTTTAGTGTCCATGCCTCGCCACAAGGCGCGACATGCAGGCCGCGGCCATCTAGTTACTCAACCTTGGTTAAGGTTTTTAGTCAAGCTTGTAGATGGAATACTGTGCATACAGACACCATACTTGGATAACTTTTTCTCATAGGGATGTACATCAATAACCCCTGACCTTTATTTTACCTTCACCTACATTTAACCTTCAATTACTTGGTTAATGTTTATAGTCAAGCTTGTTTGTGGAATACTTTTGGGCCTACATCAACCATACTTGGACAACTTCATCTCCTAATGATATACATCAATAATCCCTGACCTATATTTGACATTGACCTACTTTTATCATTGGATTACTTAGTTATCTCCCCTTGGTTACGGTTTTTAGTCAAACTTGTATATGGAATACTCCTGGGCCTACAGCAACCATACTTGGAAAATTTTATCTCCTAGTGACGTACATCAATAATCCCTTGATTAATGTTTTTAGTCAACCTTGGTTCAGGTTTTTTTGCTGGCCGCAGCCACCTTCTTTGTCAAGCTATGTGTACATCGGCAACCCTCGTAGTCGAGCTATGCTGTTCTCCTACAGCTCTTGTTATACATATTATTCAGACCACATTTTTGTCATACTGTATCGGACCAATGGTAGTCCTTCTTACATGCATGTGCCATATTTGGGCAACAGAATCGAAACGTATGCAAATACGTATACGAAACGTTTGCAGAATTGAATTTTGTGACACAGAATTGAATTTTGTGGCACAGAATTGAGCTTTGTGGCACAAAAGTGAATTTTGTGACACAGAATTGAGTTTTACGGCACAAAAGTGTATTTTGTTGACAAAATCAGTATATATTTAATTTTGTTTTGTTTTTGTCTAGTTTATAGGTACAAAAATGAATTTTGTTGACAAAATTGAGCCATGTCCCACTTGGCGCCCCGTACCTCCGTATTGCAATTACGATTTGCCTGGTTTGGCCCTCGGGTACGTTTTAATCTTCGGCTCTTTTGTTACCTGGGAGTTGAATTGGGTTATCGCCCATTGTAAAAGTAGTAAGATTATTACTGATCCTACTGCTTTTGAGAGGGGGGCCCAAGTGATTCTGGTGTGGCGAGGACCTGGCATCAGATCAGGATAATTCTGATTTCAGGGCTGAATATGTAGTTTTTGTCTCGCCCGCGAAAGCGGAAAGCGAGACTAAGGTTTTGGTTTTCCGGAGTCGTCGTCGTCGGCGGCGGCGTCGTCGTCGTCGTCGGCGGCGGCGGCATCGTCGTCATCATTCAATGCTAAGTTTTCGTGTTACGGTCATTACTTCAACACCTTATCAGCTACAGTCATCAAACTTTATACATACCTTTACTATGATATGTAGATGAACATAGGACTATTCTCGGGGCCCCAGGGTCAAGGTCAAGGCCCCATGGTCGTTCATAGGCCGTTAAACCCCAGCAAACAAACAAACCAACTGTAACCGCAACTGTAATTGGATTGACACTTCATATGCCCGCTCGTGCTGCCCCTGTGGTCAAGAGCAAAGACAAATCACTGCCCACATTTTTCAGATTTGGGTTACTAAAATATTATCATTTTTCCAGAATGACTCACTGATTTTTTAGAAATGGTAATTTTGACTCGGTGGCTAAAATTATAGATACAAACTGTAAGATATATATATCCATCAGTGTTCTTGACGTAATATTAGATTAGTACTATCCATATTCACTATTCATTACACATACCTTTAGGGAGTGGGGCTAAGTGACGGATGTGAGGACCTAGTGTGGGGAGAACCTGTCACCATGTCGAGGCTGAACATACATGTGTGGTTTCTGTAACTATTCGGTTATTTATATAACTCACCTGAGTTTATCACTAGCATCGGAGGACTGGTAGAAATTACAGTTGTATAGTTCGCCCGTGTGTTGGCTGGCGTCACACATCGCCTCGTAGAACTGGAACTGGCTGATGAAACTGAGGAAGTAGCTGTAAGTAGAGTAAACGGCAGTATAGTTGCGGACAGTGACGCTGTACAGCTCCCGGACCATCCGTAGCTTAATTCTGGCTGTCACTGGAGAAATGGGGCTTATGTGTTTTCAGACCAGAGTCTGAGTCCAGATCAGCCTGTGCATCCACGAGTGTGCTGTTTATCCAGGCGTCATGTTGGCACTTTCCATAAGCTGTATTTCTCCAGTCGCAGCCACTATTCTGCTTTGTTAAAATGTTTGAGAATTCAGTAAAGACTGTGTAACAGTAAGAACACTACACAGTGATGTAGATATATACCTGTATTATCATACTGTATTACCATACTGTATTGAATCCAGTGGCTTGTAAGCAGTTATCTGAGTGTAGTGTCACTACTGTCTACTTGCCTGCTATGTGAGTAAATACGGTTTTTACCTGTGACAAATGCACTTCTAATAATAGACAGTGCATCAGTTCAGTATGTACAAACTAAAATGGCGGAGATGGCAACTCAATGCTCTGTATAATATACTCTAAGAAGAACCGGGTCAGATATACTTTATATAGATATTCAGTCACATGTATGATTTCACTACATATGTAACAAACGGTCATAGTATATATAGTCCTTACGATATTAGGTCATAGAAAGATACACTTGACTTCAAAGATAATTGCTTCATAAGAGTGATATGCTATATGCATATAACGTATGTGAATATTGTCTCGTTACTATATACTATATGGAGCAACGAGTTGCCATCTCCGCCATCTTTGTATGTACAAGCCATCGTACAGTTTCACCACTTTGTGCGTTTGACACATACACCAAATAATATGAATAAAACAAATGAAAGCTCGTGCAATACATACTACAACTATTATGCCAGTAACTTATACGAAGCCGTTATCTTTGAATTAAACGATGATCAGGTATAGAATGGGTCCTTAAGTACATGTATGTACATAGCAATGTCGGCTTGGGTATCTTGGGAACAGATCCCATAACGTTGAGAATTAGACAGCCCGAGAGAGAGTACAAATCATCCCGTCCTATCAGCTCTATAGAAAATTGGTCAACCACCCAGGGAATTAGACATACATTTAATTCCTGGAGGCGACTATAATCAGACAGTCGATTTAATATGTCTAATTCCCGGATGTTTGCCAGTCGTCCTCTCGGTTAGACAAGACACCGAGAGGTACATTATATATTATGGAGAATAAAACGTTTACAGAGCCCTGCAGGGGACGTAGAATTAATTTTTTTTATTAATTGGTTCCCACGAAACAACAATTGGTTCCCACGAAATACACGAAATAACAATTGGTTCCCACGGAATGACAATTCGTTCCCTTAATTTAACAATTCGTTCCCACGAATTAACAATTCGTTTCCTTAGTTTATCCATTCGTGGGAACGAATTGTTAAATTTAGTGAACGAATTGTCATTTTGTGGGAACGAATTGTTAATTCGAGGGAACTAATTGATGTATCGTGGGAACGAATTGTTAATTCGAGGGAACGCATTGTTAAATTGAGGGAACGAATTAAATCGAGGGAACTAATTGATATATCGTGGGAACGAATTGTTAATTCGAGGGAACGCATTGTTAAATTGAGGGAACGAATTTTTATTTCGTGTGAACGAATTAATAAAAAAAAGTCCATGTTCCCTGCGGGACTCCGTAGGAATTAGACAGCCCGGGAGAGTACAAATCATCGAGAGGTACATTGTATATTATGGAGAATAAGACGTTTGCAACTAGCGTAGCCCCGGATGTGCGCAATCTGATCTGGGACTACGCGGTTCGCCCGCCATTCACTGATTGAAGAAATATCCCCGCTATCAAAGTCATCAGAGCAGATCGTGTGTACATGTATACACTGTACCGTCCCACCAGGATATACAGTTATTGTACATGCTGTAAGTTCCCTTTTCTCAACGGGTGGATTTTGTGTGCACGTATTGGACTAGTTCTGGACGATTGAGCACACGTAAGTGGCGATATTTTGGGAGAGTTCGTGTATTCACCGCCTTATACATACATGTATACGTCAGGCAAGCAATTTAAAGTTTATGTTTCTTTCGGTAATTTCTATGTTGAATAATGTAACAAAATGATAATAGTGTAAGTGAATTATCGGTATACGTATACACCAATTGTATACACCGGGATTCATTTAAATTATATACGTTTCACAATGTTTACATATACGTTCACTGACTGGTTGTGTAAACGTATGTTATCCTGTTGAAACAGGATGTACGATATATGCGTGGAAAGGATGTAAACACCTGATATCCAGGTAAATATGTTTTACTTAAAATTCTCCGTGTCTTGCTCTTATCTACGAAACCCCGCAGGGGACATGGATTGTTTTTATTAATTCGTTCCCACATATAACAATTCGTTCCCTCGAATTAACAATTCGTTTCCACGAAATGATAATTCGTTCCCTCAATTTAACAATTCGTTCCCTCGAATTAACAATTCGTTCCCACGAAATAACAATTCGTTCCCTCGAATTAACAATTAACAATGTTATTTCGTGGGAACGAATTGTTATGTTATGGGAACGAATTAATAAAAAAGAAATTCTACTTCCCCTGCGGGTTTCCGTACTTATCAGTGTCTTCATGTTAGAATATGTGTCTAATTGTAGTGTGTGAGCAGCGTGTGAGACCATCCATCAATGCGCGTTCCCTGATACCTACCCCAACACCGGCGCCTGCACGCCCCCTCCCCACCCCTCCCCACTCTCCACCCCTCCCCACCAGCGCCTGCACGCCCCCTCCCCACACATTCCCACCCTCCCCACCCGCGCCTGCACGCCCCCTCACCACCCCTTCCCTAGCTTATATAACCTCAGTAGCTGCACGTTTTCCGCTTTATAGGCAACAGGTTGCACTATATCGCTACACCACGCTACATAGTAAAAATGTGCGTACATGTAATAGCATTTACACTCCGCGCACTAAGATATAGAGAAAACGTGCAGGGTGTTGACATTCATACTTTACTATGTTGATATTGAAAGACAATTCTACAATATGACACAAACATATTACCATAAACTTACCTAATAAAATATGTATTAGCAATATTCTTAGGTCACTCTCCACAAAGTATAAATAAACGAAGAACGCTTCAAACGCACATTTGGAAAGAATACTCCGTCATAACTCTTATGTAATGCAATTTAATGCAGTTCTAAAACTGCCAGAATCACTGAAAATGCACAGGCACTTTGTGGTATGAACGAGAAAAGCCTCTGTAAATCATACCACATTGTATTCTGATAGTAAAGGTACATGCCCACTCAGTAGGCACAAAATGTTTATATCAAAGACATCATCTGAGACATTTTCTGGCAAAATAAACATTCATTCACCATTACCCCATTGACATTATTGACATTGACATCAGAGGTCAATTTCCACTCTGATATCAGGGGCGATAACCGTGTTTCCTTAAAAATTAACGAACAATAATATTTATTAGCCCGTGAGCCAGATACCGAAACCCTCCCCCCCCCTGTGGGATTTTTGCAGACATATTTTTCCTAAAACTACATTCAATTGCGAGTGTTATGCCGTATGTCTGCGCTCTGTAACCCGCTGGATGAACATATGGCGCCATTTTGAAGTAGGTCACCCTCGGACTTTTTCCCATCTTCATAAATCACATTTTTAACTAAAAATTGACCAAATTATATCATTTTAATTACATAAAGTAGTATTTTTGCACTTTTTCAGAGATGTTGGACAATATGGAATCTAATAAGGTACACTTAAACAAAATCTGATAATCCAGAAGTCAAATTTTACGTGTTTGATTACCCCACCCACCCAATTTCAATGGTAAAATATACATGTTAATAACTTTATGCAAACGTGGTATTTTTTCATATTATCAATGTTAATGTAAGCTAGGAGTGTCTATTAAACATATCCAATGCAAATACGCCCAATTTTTTTGTGTCTACTGCAAAATATACAAAGTGAAAAACAACACATTTTTACCATTCCCCACCCACTAATTTTACAATGGTTATTTCACCGGTATTCAATATTATGCAACGTCAGATCCTTAAAACCGGTTGCTATGGACAGACAACTAGTTAAATATTTATTAGTATTGTCTATGCAGACTGCAGATACTATTTGTCGAATGTTCGTCCGTCTGTACGCACGCTTCTTAGCTTCTTAAATATTAATTGACTGCATCGATTGGGAATAATGTACACATATTAATATAGTTCGAGGCATGTGATCATTATCGTCAACAGGAGTTAATATACGATAATAGTTATCCATTTGTACATAGATTTCTTCTCCTTTTTTTACAATATTCAGTAATGGTGTTAATATCGTGCATCAAATATGCCTGACGGAGGAAGAAAATCCTGAAAGCTAAAAACAATTTTTTAAGATAAAATAATAAAACCATGTTTTGTTTTCACTTCGCTATCCGACATAAAATGAAACCATACATATAATGGATGAAGTTGGATCAATATGTTAATTATGCAATTTCAAAATTGCCGCCACATTGATAATTTATATATATGTATACAGCAATATATCGCTCGATATGATTGTGGAGATGGACATAATGGTCTATATCATTTGTAACTTCCTTATTATTATATTGAGGTGGCGGAGCAGCCTTATAATCTGGTGGAACATCCTTATGTCGTGCTGATACATCCTTATACATGTAGTGTGATGCAACTGCCTTATATTGTGATGGAACATCATTATAGTGTGGTGGAACCACATTATGTTGTGGTGAAACTGCCGTATAATGTGATGAAAATGCATTATAGTGTGACGATGTAATGATGTATAATGTCCATTGTATACCATTCAGTAACCAATTTGGCAAAACATCGTAGCTATTTACAGGGTTTGTACTTGCCTAAATATCAATTAACAGTCATAATATAAACGGCTCAAAATGGCATGGCGGCCATCTTGGAAAATGGCCGCCATTTGTTCATCCAGCGGCTTTTTGAGCGCAGACATTCAGGATTAATAGACACTAGGCTACTGAATCTGAAAATCATAGTCACCAAAAATCCCACAGGGGGGGGGGAGGGGGGTTATTGGTGGCTCAAGGTCTATATTATTGTATCCCCCGGACTTCGTCGGGGGATACTATGGGTTTGACACCGTGCCGCGTCCGCGTCCGCGTCCGCGTCCGCGTCCGCGTCCGCGACCGCGACCGCGACCGCGTCCACGTCCGCCACTTCTTGTCCGGAGCATAACTCGAACACCCTTAGGAATATTTTCATGAAACTTCACACATGCATAGACCACGACCCGAAGGTGTGTCGTGCACAAGAATGACAACTCTTGCATAGCTAATTTTTTAGTTATCTCCCTTTTTTGTTTCGCGCACTGATTTCGTGTCCGGAGCATAACTCGACCACCCTTAGGAATATTTTCATGAAACTTCACAAATGCATAGACCACGACCCGAAGGTGTGTCGTGCATAAGAATGACAACTCTTGCATAGCTAATTTTTTAGTTATCTCCCTTTTTTTTGTTTCGCGCACTGATTGAGCATAACTCGACCACCCTTTGGAATATGTTCATGAAACTTCACACATGCATAGACCACGACCCGAAGGTGTGTCGTGCACAAGAATGACAACTCTTGCATACATTTGTAGCTAATTTTGGAGTTATCTCCCTTTTTTGTTTTTACACACTGATTTCCTGTCCGGAGCATAACTCGACCACCCTTTGGAATATTTTCATGAAACTTTACACATGCATAGACCACGACCCGAAGGTGTGTCGCGTACAAGAATGACAACTCTTGCATAGCTATTTTTTTAGTTATCTCCCTTTTTTGTTTTGCGCACTCTGCAAACTGGACATTAATGCATGAAGACCCGTTTTCTCGTGTGCTCTGTACACCTTACCTGTAGAGAGAACAATAGCCTTCTCCGGTTGAACAATAGTGACTGGGAGAACCATTCACCTGTGCATGTGCTAGCATGTGCAAATGTCCAGCAGACTGACCACTAACTGACCACACTAACTTATTACAGGTAATTTATACAGGTAAATTATTTCCGTAAACTGTGTTGACAATATTGTGGCAATATGTGGACCTGTGCAGATATGATATAGATAAATATAGGACTATTAACAAAAAGGCGGGTCAAGGCGAGACATTTGATTCCGCGGAATTCTTGTTATTTTTAATTTTTAAACTTTTTTTTTCCATTTTTTTTTTCCTTTTTTTTTTCAAATTCTTTTTCAATTTTTGTCTAGTAGCATAAGGTCGTAAGTGCTATATACATACTATTATCATATAATAAAACAATTATTGACTAGTGAGCCGCAGAATATAATCTGATATTCTATGGCTCAATAGTCAATAATTGTATAATATGTTCGGGTCAGTGAAAATTGCCCAGGCTCGAGGTCAAGGCGGGACAAGGCGAGGCATTTGATTCCGCGGAATTCTTGTTTACTTATCTCCCTTTGTTGTTTCATTCGCTGATTTCGTGTCCGGAGCATAACTGGAACACCCTTTGGAATATTTTCATTAGACCTCACACATGCATAGACCACGACCCAAAGGTGTGTCGCGCGCAAGAATGACCACTCTTGCATCATTATTTTTTTTTACTTATCTCCCTTTGTTGTTTCATGCAGTGATTTCGTGTCCGGAGCATAACTCGAACACCCTTTGGAATATTTTTTATTAAACTTCACACGTGCATAGAAGACGACGCAAAGGTGTGTCGCGCGCAAGAATGACAACTAATGCGTCGTTAATTTCTTAGTTATCTCCCTTTTTTGTTTCGTGCACTGATTTCGTATCCGGAGCATAACTCGAACACCCTTTGTAATATTTTGTAATTATTTTTGATGTGCAATGATCATATTGTCGAAAATATTATGTTTTCAGGTGACGCATTTAATTAGTACAAATACTTAAAAAATAGCATGCCTTATTTGCATATAAAAATAGCCTGATACCACCGCCTGATACCATCAGTCAAATAAATATTACTTTTAAATGATTATATCTGTTTAGCGGGCCCTCGTAAGTTTTAGAACTGGTGGAATAGTGGCACAATTATACACTTATTTACTTCCTATAAAGAACGGTTTGTGACTACTTAGTACGCATGTACCTTTACATTATCTAGAAGGTAGGACGCTCGCCATCTATTCAACCAACGGAAGTGGATTATTTACCTTGGGCCCGTCTCTCTAATTCAGTAATTGCAACGCGCGCGAAGGCCGGGACCAGCACCCTACCTTCTAGATAATTAAAAATCAGAGTAAACTTAGGTAATTTAAAAGAGGCATTTGTCGTTCATACCACAAAGTGCCTATGATAAAATATTACACGACAGCTGTCTCAGCTAGAAGGCTTCATACTATATAAAAGACTGATGCAATAGTAACAGACATTCATGTAGCTGACGTTACCTAAGCTACCCCACGGCCCCCACCAGGCACCCACCGCCCTCCACCCAACAATGAACCGTTTGACTGTCTAATTTGGACTCTTATCTGGTAGTTCTGAGTACATAACTCTAATTACATTTCATTACACGACATTACATAAGCGTTATGACGGAGTAGCTTTTTCAAATGTGCAATTGAAGCGTTCTTTGTTTACTTTCTATTTCGTGGAGAGTGAACCAATAATTTTGCTAATACACACTTTATTAGGTAAGTTTATGGTAATACGTTTGTGTCATATTGTAGAATTGTCTCTTAATAACAAAATAGCGAAATTAGAACGTCAACACCCCGCAGGTTTTTTCTTAGCTTACATGTAGATACTCTCAGCTATACGGATGACTTTTACTATTTCATCTGTCTTTTATATAATCTGTATCCTTATAGCTGAGACCCGGCCATTATCAAATATGGTCACAATAACAGCTATTCTGTCATCGCCTTTTGCGAATAAAACCGGAATAAAAGAATACTCCAGATCAAAATATGTATATTTACATGTGTAGTATTGGTATGCGCAAGTTTTTTAAAAGAACAGCAAAGTATTAAACCGTTCCCTCGTCACTAAATGCCAGGACAGAATGGCTGTTATTGTGACCATATTTTATAATGACCGGGTCTCAGCTGTAAGGATACATATAATATAAAAGTCATCCGTATAGCTGAGATTATCTAAGCTAGATTCTTCTATATTTTAGTGCGCGAAGTGTAAATGCTATTACGCACATGTTTCCTATGTAGAGTGGTGTATCGATATAGTGCACCCTGTTGCCTATAAACATGATAAAGCGGAAAACGTGCAGCTAGGACTAGTATTTAGTGCAGTCGAAGTCCCACATAATTGCCCACACACCACGTCACACACCACACCACGTCACACACTACATCACACACCACGCCTATGGAACTCCAAATATACATTCACTCAAATAATTCATGTTAGCTCCTGATACTGCTAGCATTAAATATTTAGATCTAGCTCCAAATCATTTGAATAGCTGTCTAAATCATTTGGAATTAGCTCTAAATATTTACTGCTAGCTCTAATTATTTAGATCTAGCAATACTTATTTGAGTTTATGTAGATTCGGCGTTCCATACACACCCAGGGGAGGAAGTCATTGATGGGCGCGTGCATCTCATGTGATAGCAGAGCTCCAGATAAGCTTCGTCTTTGCTTAAATACCCAATTAAAATTGCCAAAAATCCAATTGAAATAAGAAGTAGCGAGTATCAAAAAGCAATGAAATATTCGTGGTACCTTTATCATGCTGCAGAAAACAATAAACAAACCACAAAATTAATATAGCATTTTTTCTTATTTTTCATGAAAACACATCTTGGTATTTCATTAGAATTGTCTCCTTGGATACAATTCTAATGAAATGCCAAGGGTTTTCATTTCGAAGCAAACTATTCAATACTTGCTGTCTGTTGATGTGTAAACAGTAGTGTGATTTTATTTTACCCAAATTAAATTTTGAAATACCAAATTGCTTCAGAAATGATGGAGTGACAATACTCAATTACTAATTCCTTATCTGGAGCCCTGTGCATGTCTCCCGCTTTATAGGCATGTGTATATGCTGCTCAGTCCTAACGTTTATGTAATGCTATGTAACGTAATGTAATTAGAGTATGTACTAAGAAATATACTTGTGATAGTTGTTCGCAAAGTTTATCGAGTCATTTGATGGCCGTCGTATTTGGAACGAAATGTTCATGTGATCATTTCCTACAGATATGCTTCTAACTAGACTCAAAGGATAGGGAGGGTTTATCGTTGCCTCGGCTATTTTCGGAAACTGTAGGAATTCCTCGGCCAGCCTCGGAATTCCTACGTGTTTCCCATCCTTGCCTGATAAACTTGCTATCGAAAGACACTGGCCTGATATGTATACAACTGTCGGCCTTTTGCCATGGCAATTATTATTTATATGTTTATATATTGTATTCAGTGAAGGCAACGCTTTTATAATCTGATTTGTGACTGTGTCTGGAAAAATGGTTCTTAATATGTGATTTGTGAAAAGTGTATGCCTGATCAATAGCGCACTCCCGTAGTCCGGTAATGATCTAAAGTATATCGCTTGTTACAAGCATGGCGGGTGTTTCATTGATGGTATGGCGAAAAGCAGAGATCCTGATCAGACTGTGCGGATGCACAGGTTGATCTGGGTCTACACTTGTTGCAAAATCCATAAGCCCCATTTCTCCAGTCTCAGCAATATTTAATGATTATACTTAGTTCATTTGCTCGTATACGTATACAGGGATCCTCCAGATTGTCGACAAAAATGGCAGTGTTTTTACGATATTGTTCTTATAATAGCAGACAACGATAAGTGTTCTCGTAAGTGTATTATTTTATTATTATTATTTGCATATTTATCTGATGGCCATAGTGTAAAAACGGATCTACCCAATGGTGCCTATCGAAATGAAATTTTGATTCCGTCATTCCAAAAAGTCGGGAGGGGTGGTGTATTAATTTACATTGAGTCTAGCATCATTGTACTGTCTTGCAGTACTCGTATTTCACAATTAAACTGCACCCAAACCTCTCTTAATCTGGCACCGTGGGGACATCACAGCGCGTCTCATTTCAGAGCGGCTATACTTTTTATGTTCCACCGCCATGGTCATGATGGTGCCACGTCGACGTCTCTTCGACTTGCATTGTGCGTGTGTCATGTGTTTATCCTGGTGTATTCCGTTAGCTTCTTCATGACCATCATGACATGGCCCTGGGTTCATGGTGTATCTTCTTCTCTGTTTTACATCCGTCATCAAATCCACTTTCTCTAGATTTTTGGACGAAACTATACAGGTTATGCTGTCGGCATCGGCGCTGACGTCAGTGTTGGCTTCCGGTCATTGGCCAACCTTCTACCTTAATTGACTAGGCATATGGCCACCATACGATTATGTGGCTGTGACTGGAGAAATGGGGCTTACTGGATGTGTGACTAGTGTATCTCCTGATCAAATAGCACATTTATACAGGCTGATAACCAAGGTGTATGATCTCGTGGTTACAACAAGAACAACAATTACTTCCAGAAGCCCTCCGATTCAAAGTATGTATTCTTTTATGTTGTCCTTATTATGTAACGGATTTTGATGTACTATGACGAATCAAACGCGTCTTGTTAAGCTGTATTTTGTGGCCTCGGTACTTTGGTCCAAACGTAAGTCGTTTTTTGCGAATAATCGATTTCCGTGTCAAAATCCTTGCCTATTAAGATAATATAAAATAAAACTTACTTTAGAGAGGGGGCGCGCTTTCAACCATTGTTGTTGTTGTTGTAACCACATGATAATGCACCTTGCTAACTATTTGTATTGTTTTTTATAACATAAGCATGATGGGTGTTTCATTGATGGAATGATGAACTGTGCAGATCCTGATCAGACTGCGGATGCACATGCTGATATGGACCTACAGTGGTTGAAAGATCAATAAGCCCAATGTCTCAGTCACAGCCCCACAAAACATGAGCAAGTAGTGTGCACCACAAACCACGGTTAAAGACTGATGGTAGAGTCAGGGTGCATGCTCACGTGGTTACAACAACAGCAACATTGGCTGAAAGTGTTGAAAGATCGCCCACTCCATAGTAAGTATTATTTGATATTATCCTTAATAGGCAACAAATGTTTATGAAATATGGCGCAGCAAACGCGTCTTCATGAGCTGCATTTGGGGATTCGGCACATACTTATGTCGTTTTTGCGAAGAATCTTAGCACAAACGACAGAAGTTTGGGCCAAAGTACCGAGACCACGAAATGTGACGCGTTTGATGGGCCATATTTTATCAAAATCCGTTAGATAACAAGGACAAAATAAAAGAATACGTACTGTGAATCAGAGGCGCTTCTGGAAGTTTCAATACTTGTTGTTGTTGTTGTTGTTATAACCACGTGATCATACACCTTGAGAGTACTCTGCCCGGTTGGGGACTTTCGCCGATGGAGCAATGTTGCTCTACTGCTACATGTACGATGTCATTGTAACGTAACAGTTTCCGGTTACGTCACTTCTGACAATAATAATAATTATTATATAATAATAAGTTCAATATTTTTCTATCCAGTCGGTGTGATAAAATAACAATAGTTTGATCAGTGTAACCGGGATGGGCAATGTGGTTTCTTTTCCCGTCTTTAATATGTACGTTGTCCAGAGCAGACCTCGCCTTCAGAACGGATATTGTTAGAAGTAGTGCCTGTCAGAATTATGAGATTGCGAGAATGCGAGGCGAGATCGTGCGAACACGAATGGAGAATGCGAACTTATCTAGCATTCTCCCCGCGCGTTCTCGCGATCTTGCCCTGCGTTTTCGCTTGAAATCTCGTCTAGCGTTTTCGCGTTCTTGTGATCTCGCCTAGCGATCTCGTTTTCTCGCCTCGCGTTCTCGTAATCGGGTGAATTTCATAATATAAAGCGGCCCTACCAGGACACCGTACATAATTCTCCTGATATTAGCTGGAAAATTCTGATATTATTTTATACACTGCGTTGTCGACATTGTAACTGATACGTTATATATGGCCAGATACGACATAGCCGTATATGACGTCATCATAGAATGACGCTAACCTCAAGTATAACATAACTGGAATCAGGTGTGGTAAACTAACGTCACACTGTCAATGACGTAACCGGAACTATGACTTCATCGGACACTTCTATGACATCACAGAAACAGGACAGCAGGCTCCGTTACCATCAACTACTTAACTGTAACACTTGACGTTCTAATGGCGATGTCCATTTTTTGCCCCATTTAGTTCAAGCCATTTTCCTGGCAAAGGTTTGACATTCACATGACCTTGACACACATTTCCCCCATTTACTTCGCCAATTTCCTTCAGTAAAACCGCCTATTTTACTTGCACCGAAGACGAATAAATACAGTGGCACCTGTCTAATTCGGACGCCAAGAACACATTTTTGTGTCTAGTCATTTGATTGGTTTCACTGATATTTCTAATGTTATTGTGTGTTCATAATTACATGATGACAGTGGAACCTCTCTAACTCGGACACCCTGGGAGGTCCCCAGGGTGTCCGGTTTAGAGAGGTTCCACTGTTATGTGCACTCGGTGACCATTTTATCCGGGTTTTGTTAGAGGTTCCACTGTATTTTCAGTGTTAACAGTGAACAGACCTAGATGGGATTTGGCGGGCTGTGTCTCCAGCTCCTGGTATTGGTCCTGGTGGTGGGAAGTTCGAGCCAGGATGGCGTGTATCTACAGGGATTGGAGGAAGTTCTACAGGACATGGAACGACTGGATGTAGTGGAAAGCATACAAAACAATGGAGGTAAGTGATAATTATACACCGGCATACGAAGTATGTCGAGGGGTATATAGTTTTCGTAATTCCGTCCGTCCATTTGTACGTCCGTTTGTAGTCCGTCCGTATGGTTTGCGGTAAAGTTTTCCGGTACCCATTATCTCAGCAACAGTAGGTCGAATTGACTCGATATTTCATATACGTGTATATAGATAATAGTAGGTTAGTGCCGTGAATGGGAAAACTATCTGACAATGCTTAGGAAACGGAATGGGCAAGGCTCTGCCGAGCACATCCCGTTTAAAGAGCCGAGCACATCCCGTTTCCGTGTCGTTCCAGATATGTTTTCCCATTCACGGCACTAACCTACTATTATATATATCCCGTCAACACCTACAAATAGCTTTACAATGCAATAAAAATAACACCAGCCACCGCACATATTCATACGCAGTGATTAGGTCGTATTGACAGGATATCAAAAATGTTTCACGGAACCGTGTTTCACGGCACATACTCAATGTTTTCAGTCTATAGCCCACCCATGCAGTTTCCATGCCCAATACCAACTGAAATTATTTATAAACTAGTTTTGATCGGACTAGGCGGCGGCCGTGGGTATCCATGAGCCGCTACTCACTTTCACCAGTTTAAACGGCACTCATTCTGGTGAATATACGTGTCATAAACCAGTACACGTAGTGTAAGTAATACATGTTCATCTCGATAAAACGAAGAAGCCTATTGATTTTAAAACATTTCCCATACCTTGTCTCCCCTTGGCGGCCATTTTTATTTTTCGCACTCTGTATCCTTGCCCACGCAATAACTCAAGTTCTACTTCACCGCTCATAACCAAAATGCGGTATACATGTTTATTACGGCAAGACAAAGAAGCCTATTGATTTTCAAAAATGTCCGATGACTTATCACCATTGGCGGCCATTTTTATTGTTCGCAGTCTGTAACATATTCCACGCAATAACTCAAGTTCTACTTTACCGCTTGTAATCAAAGTCGGTATACATGTTCATCACGGCAAGACGAAGAAGCCTATTGATTTTCAAACAATTCTCTGAACTTATTTCCCCTTAGCGGCCATTTTTATTTTTCGCACTCTGTATCCTTGTCCACGCAATAACACAAGTTCTACTTCACCGCTCGTAACCAAACCTCGTAACGGTATACATGTTTATCATGGCAAGACGAAGAAACCTATTTATTTTCAAACATTTCCGATGGCTTATCTCCCTTTGGCGGGCATTTTTGTCGCGCCTGCTTTAGCAGAGGCGCGACTATAGTCGGCGCTTTTTCCGTCGTCGTCGTCGTCCGCGTCGTCGTCCGCGTCGTCCGGTGTGTTTGTAAGGCAAATGCGTTAAAGTTATTGTTTTTTCACAATATCTCTTTAACCACTTGCCACACTTTGATAATATTTCACATCAATGTTTGTCTATGGATGATGCTTCATTACGCACACCCCCACATCCAAATTCTGAAGGTCAAGGTCATTTATTTACTTGTAATGTTCACCGGTTTTGTAACAGAAATGCGTTAAAGATTGTTTTTTCACAATATCTCTTTAACCCATTGCCAGACTTTGATAATATTTTCCATCAATGTTTGTCTATGGATGATGCTTCATTACGCACACCCCCACATCCAAATTATCAAGGTCTAGGTCATTTATTCACGGTCAAATGCCTCGGCAGGTGCGACACCGCTTCCGTGGCGGAATTCTTGTTATTTTTCACACTCTATAGTATACCCTTGTCCACGCAATAACTCATAAGTTCTACTTCACAGATCGTAACCCAATTCGGTATACATGTTTTCGGCAAGACGAAGAAGTTTTGATTTTGAAAAATGTCCGAAGACTTATCTCCCCTTGGCGGATATTTTTATTGTTCGCACTTTGTATCCTTATCCAAGCAAAAACTCAAGTTCTACTTCACCGCTCGTAACCAAATTCGGTATTCATGTTTATCACGGCAAGACGAAGAAGCCTATTTATTTTCAGTGACTTGTCTCCCCTTATTGACTGGCCTTGCCTCGGCGGGCGTATATTGTGACCTTCGGCACTCTTGTTTTTAATATTTGCGTTTAAACTTAAACTTAACGTTTTTATTTGTCGGTCCAGGCGGCGGCCGGGGGTGTACGTGAGCCCCTGCTCTCTGTCCCCAGTGGGGCTTGTGTGATTTGTGACCAGTGTAGCTTCTGATCAAATAGCACAACCATGTAGCCTGGTAACGAACTTTATCGCGTCAACACAGTGCGGATGTGCCGTGAAACACGGTACCGTGAAACATTTTTGATATCCTGTCAATACGACCTAATCACTGCGTATGAATATGTGCGGTTGCTGGCGTTATTATTGTTTTGCATTTTAAAGCCATTTGTAGGTGTTGACGGGATAGAATAATAGAATAATAGGTTAGTGCCGTGAATGGGAAAACTATCTGGCGCTGCACGGAAACGGGATGTGCTCGGCAGAGCCTCGCCCATCTCGTTTCCTAAGCCTTGCCAGCTATTTTGTTCCCATTCATGGCACTAACCTAATATTCTCTATTGTGTCTTAGAATCATGGCGGATCTTTCATTGGTGGAATGGCGAATAGTGCAGATCCTGATCAGACTGCGGATGCACAGGCTGGTCTGGATCTACACTGGTCGCAAATCCCGTAAGCCTCTTTTCTCCAGTCATATCCATATATATATTCGCTGTGTATGAAAATTAAATGAATGGGGTTTAATATCCCAGTAACATTGATATGTATAAGTCCCGCCCCAGCCTACCAATGGGAGAGGAATTCAGCGATTGAGCTCCAACCTTTCCCCCACCAACGGATGGAGACTCCTGCGTTTATGCTCCGCCCCACTCCACAGGCCGGTATATGTGTTTGACATCCACCCAAACCCACACCCCTCAAGCAACGGCAATCATTTAATGGCCACATCGCCTGTATTTCACTCCCCTGTGCGTGGGTGAAGGGACTGTGACCATACACAATGATTGCATAGAAAGGCGGGAATTTACGGAGCCCCACGAAATGACAATTCGTTCCCTCAATTTAACAATTCGTTCCCTCGACTTAATTATGAGAACGAATTAATGAAAAAAAACCTTGCCCCCCTGCGGGGCTCCAAGTTATCACAACATTAGTTACAACCCGTACCCTATTGTTTCTATTGTTCACGAAACCTGTCCAAATCTTACGTATTTACACACAATGCAAAACGATACTGTCGATAATATGACATTTTATTAACGTTTAAGAATTATAAATTAGAAAAAATATGTGTTAACATTTCTCCCATGTTCAATCCACCCACGTTACATGTACATATACACAGGGGAAAATGGATCACAGTGTGCATTTGTATTATGCAGATTCCGGGGCACCAGGCTTATCGTGGATGTTCACTTGCAACCGACTTGTACTTCCATCGTGTATATTTGCATTATGCAGATACCGAGACTCCACATATGTCGTGTACGTCCAACTGCATCTGAACTGTGCTGTCACAGTGTATACTACTGAACTGTACTATAGCATAGTCCGTGAGAGCACAGCTCAGTTGCACTTGGAAATCGATGAGAAATTTAGAGCCCCGGCATCTGCATAGTACAAATATTTGTAGTATGCAGATGCCGAGGTGTTTAAACGTGTGCCGATGTCCAAGTATGGCGGTAACGTATATTCATTAATACATTTGTTTGATGCATCTGTCGGGGCTGTATAGTCAGGAGGAAATTACATATAGGGTGGAAATGGAGTCTAGACTTTTTCTGTTGTCGGATTTATGTTTATAAAGGTCTGTGCCAACATTTTTCAGAGGGTGTGCAAAATTTCGTCCAGTGGCATTTTTGAAAATCCAATATGGCCGCCGTAGCCGCTTTATATTACTAGAATGGCCATAGCTGCGTTATTATTGGTGATACAGACACACTTTTGGGTTCTAAATATAATGTTATGTGCTAGGAATCCAATAGGGTGGTTAAACCTGTGATTAGGAGTCAACACTACCGGCAAAAGTCAATATGGCCACCGAAAAATCGTCAAAACGTTGCTAAAACGATACTATACAAAAGTTTCGACCACTATTTTTCTGACAGTAATTAAACATTGTTCAAATTCCCCATGTATGTTTAACTGCATTGGTATACACTGATTCCGCAATTATTTGTTACCGTAATATCATACCGTAACATATTTCGGCTTTTTAACTATCATTGAAACAGCCTAAAAAGTGAACAACTTGGTTCTTCTGTCCTTCAAGGCGTCCAAATCAAGCTGGAATAACAGCTCATCGAGGAGCTGTCTATCTGGGTATAAACAATTTTACACATGTATTTATGTACAAATATTCAGGATAACTACGGTATATTTCACACCGATATAGACATGCTCATGGGTATTACTCAATGCTGTTATTTGTGAGTTTAAATAAACAACGCTATGATTTTTTTGCACTAAATATTTTGGTATAGTCACAAACGCATTGGATGTAACCACATTCCCGCGCTAATGCCATTTGGCCAACTTCACCACAACAACGCCATGATTTAAACACACGTTTACGTGAGATGAATGTATGTTAGTCAACGAGACAGCAGGATTGTATACTCGCTACACAAACCTACTCAGGCTACTGCTCACAATGGCTAGTAATTCAAATGACAATTGCCTTTTCCACGACTTATATGGTTGTATAAAGAAGAAGGAGAAGCTGCAAAACAGTTTTAAAATTCGCATTGAGACTATCATTCAATGCAGTAAACAGCTGGATGACAGTTATCATGTACGGCTTGAGTCTTTGCTAGCATCAGAGCCCAATAACCCTTGCATTAAGGTTCATAAGTCATGTGTATCCCGGTATACATCTACGACCAATGTCAAAGCACATGTAGCTCATGTGCGTAAGATGTGTGACAATGGAGATACTGATGACAGCGCCCCAAAACGGCTGAGATCAAGTGAAGCTCAACAGTTCGACTTCAGACAGCATTGCTTATTTTGTCCTGCTGTATCTGCATGTCCTCTCACATCAGAGTATGATGCGAAAATTCCAATGGAACGGCGTAAACGTGCATTCCAAATAAGAAGTAATGTAAAAGCAGATGGCATAGAATATAAACAATATATACTCGACATCTGCCATAAGAGGAATGACAAACTTGGTGAGATTGTACAAGAAAGGGTACAGTGCAGTGGGAGATCTGCATGCTGCAGATGCACGCTGCCACGAATCGTGCAGAGCCAATTTCTTGGCTGCACGTAGTGCTCAATACGGTGGTAGTAATGGGGGGGGGGTAAGTCTTCAGATGATCCAGCATTCGATTGTGTCTGCAAACGTATGCTAGAAGATCCACATAGAACATGGAGCTCCATCGAGTTGTTCGAACATTACGTCGATGAGGGTGGTTCTTGCATCTCACGCAAAACACTGTTTAAGAAAATAGCTGAATATCATGGTGATAATGTAGTTATTTTGTCATCACCTGGCTTTGCAAATATCATGGGATTCAGAAGTGCATTGGCAAAAACATTGCACTTGGTGAAGAATGCTGATGATGATCTGGATTATTTTGTTGAACGAGTCGCATCTGTAATAGCCAGTGAATGTCTTGCATTAAAACAAAGGAGGGAGAAATACGTAATAAACATTGATAAAGAGTTAGCACGGTAATCCGTTGGTGAAACAACGTCTTCACTTCTATCAAAGATATCTTCAAAGTTTGACAATGATTCACTCCCAATGATTCTGATCGCAAATATCATAACGGGGGTGGTATGTTCCCAACCAACAGATCTGCAGATAGCATTTGGCGTACTCATGCGGCGAAACAAACTATTGATTTCCGAGTTGTCAAGTACTCCGTTTGCTGCTCATACGATGAAGTCCGTTTATTCACTTACTCAGCAGCTGTACATGTGTCACAGACATATGATGATGCAGGGTTTGGAGCTTTTGGTGGAAACGGTCTCAGTCACTGTATCTGTGACAATTTTGACGCCGAGATATCATCTCCCAACTGCCAGCTTTGCGTCCACTGTCTCGCCATGATCATGGCACAGGTTCAGCTCCCTTCCACTGGCTGTGTGGATGGGGTGGTTCCCAAATTGAAAACGATTAAACGACAACCAATGCAAGATCGTTCGAAACCGATTAAGTTTGATGTACAACAGGAGTCATACAATGGACCCAAAAAGCCTGCAATGCCTGTCCAGCAATCCATGAGACAAGTACCCCCACTAGCCCATTTAGCTACACAGGTCATCACTGCGCAAAGGGCCATGGAAAACGACTTTGCCTTCCTCCAGGATGTTCATGTTGAACAGAAATGTCCAGAATATAATGGATATAATACAAAATTATGTCGTGATGCAGGTATACTACCTCAGCCAAAGACAACAGTTGCATTCCTACCACTTGTTGATCGCCCTCCTGCTCACCCAGACACCATAAAAACTGCAATCGAGAAAGGTTTGTCACTTGTAAGAGCTGCAGGTGAGGACATGCTAGTATTTACAGTTGACCAGCAACTATACAGAGTCACCATAGACATACTTTTCCATGAACCCTCATACTTTGAGTCAGTCGTTCCAGTACTCGGTGGCATGCACATGCTTATGAATTTCATTCACCCAACAGCTGTCATCATGGCTGGTAGTGGCATGAAATAGATCCTGGCCAACACATTTGGGAGTGTAGATAAAATGTTAAGCGGGAAGAAATACCCACAAAACTTCCGCGCTCTCAGGATGCTAGTGGAGGAGGTTCTCCGTGGTATAGTAACTTCTGAGGGAGTTACATCATTCACTCGCCTCATTGACGAACTAGATGTGCGAGCAAGTCGAAGCAGAACTGCAAAGTTGTGGACTGATAATCTGGTCAAAGCAGTCATCATAATGATGCACTTCTCCCGTGCAGGACACGAGGGTGACTGGGCTCTTCACCTTCTCGCTGCAGAAGCCATGCTACCATATTTCCGTTCTGCTGGCTGCCACAACTATGCACGGTATGGTGACTTCTACATTCATCATATGAAAAGCCTCCCTCCCGAGATGATCAAAAGGCTACAGAATGGTGCATTTGTGCGCCACATCCCGGGCATCTATAATGCAACTTGGACAGACATGTTCATAGAGACAACATACATGCGGTTGGGACATGGACCATCTGGGGTGTCGGGGTGGCTACATATTATAATCAGATGGTGAAGTGGGCCCTCAGCTTTGCCCTGTGTGGGGAGGTGTCACAAAATGTTCGTGCAATGACCAACAGCGAAAAGGAGACTCTCCATACTCACCATAAAGAAGAGAGTGACGGCCGAATCAAAGCGGATCAGACTGATCGAGTAAGCATACGCAACACACTTGAGGTCAGCATCAACCCATTGGACGATAGGGCTCATCCAGATGGTGCACTTATGAACATTGTCACAGGACAGATTGCTCATCCCGATGTCAATGCTGACGAGGCAGTCATGCTTGGAAAACGGGCAATGAAAGACTTCAGAGCTGGTTGGCCGGGATCGTTCTATGATCCTCTCAGCAAGCTTGTGATCACGATGGATGTGAGGAAAAAGCATGTGTTAGTAGGTAAGGAACGGGTGTATGACCAGGAGCTCATATATGCACGTGTCATCGGCCTACTAGCAAGTTCTCGGGAGATAAATTTTGACAATGTGTTGACATATGAACTGGCCGCATATCCGCCATCGATGTTCAATTCGGATGGTGAAAGAAAATGAAAATCACTAAGTCAAAATCGATACTAAAGCAAAAACTTCAAGTGGTTGTTTCAGAGCGTAACATCCCAAATCCAGACACTGTGATCTATGATGTGTCGGCTCTTCTCTGGGTTATAGTGTGGCCATCTGACAAACTCTCTGTGTACGTGGACTCCTTCAAGACATTCGTATATAAAGCTCTACAAACAGCAAATGTCACCCTTGTTTTTTGATAGATACTTCCCCAATAGCATTAAGGCAGTCACAAGGATGCAGAGGGCGGGGTCAAGTCGTGTATATAAGCTGACACCAGAGATGCATGCCCCTGCCAGGCAAGTTGTTCTCAGCAATACAGAGAACAAGACCCAACTGAATGCAATGCTCGCAAAAGGTCTTCTCGACCACGACTACTATACGCATGCAACACAAAAGCACACGCTTACTTTGGCCGGTGTCAGTCATGTACCGATAGAGATATCAAGAGGCATCAGGATTGACCGACATGACCTCTCCTCCACTCATGAGGAGGCTGATATTCTTATAGCACAGCATGCCATCTCATCATCGCTCTTGGGTAAGTCAATTCGGGTAGTATGTGATGACACAGACGTATTTGTGTTGCTTATTCACTTCTATCATAGCGAATGTCAAGGTAGGAACTCCGCCCCAATGATCATGTCATCGCCAGTGAAAGAAAGAGTGGTCATAGATATTCGCGCAACTACCGAAGCACACTGTGATCTAGCAGATGATCTGCCGGCAATCCATGCGCTGAATGGTGCCGACACTGTAGCTTCATTACATGGCATCGGCAAAGCATCGGCCATCAAACTTTACAAGAAGGGATACCACTCACTTTCGCAAGTTGGCGATGTAAAAGCCGATATGAAAGCTGTTGAAACTCAGGCCACTAACTTCATATGCGCTACATATGGCAATGTAACGAAGGAATGCACATCCATGACAGAATGCAGAATCAAAATGTGGCGCGCAAAAACAGGAAAGACTGGTGCATCGTCGGTGAAACTGTGTTCTCTTCCACCCACAACAGCTGCGTTCATTGAAAATGTTCACAGATGCCATTTGCAAGTCGCCACATGGAAGGCAGCACTTCAAGAGTCGCCGCCAAACATGGAGCCAACAGAATATGGTTGGGAGATTGACCACCAGGATATCCTCCTTCCTCGAACAGTGTCAGCGGATGTCCCTTCAGCGCCTACCGACATACTACGTCTTATACGATGCAACTGCAAGACCTCTGTGTGTCGTACAGCAGCTTGCAGCTGCTCCAAGCTAGGATGTACAGTATTCTGTCTCTGTGAGGGCGGAGAAGCCTGTAAGAATCCTCTAACACGTAATCAGACTTAAGAGGGTGAGTCCGAATTGATTGCTGAGGTAATTGATCTAAATGACGTGATATTAGAGTAGTTCAATGAGTCCAAAACACATCGATTTGCTAACAGTATAAACAATATCTAACCGATTATACGCATCTGGTGGCCATATTGGATTTTAATGAGTATGCAATAATCAAGTTTTATTACTGGCCATTCATATTGATTATGTACTCTTACAAATGTGAGCATAGAGCCCGACATTATGCATATATGTTCAAATACGTATATATGTAGGGCACGTTAATGTATTTCAGTGGTTGGTGGCGGCCATATTGAATTACAAAATGGAAATGGGTTTATTTAGCAAATAAAAAATTATTAGTCTTACTAGTACAACTCGTCAGCTATACTTGTGCAACTCATCAATAGACAACTCATGTTACCCAAAGTTCATACTATTTTTTGCAGGTTTAGTTACGTTTTGTTGTGCTTTTGGTGGCCATATTGGATTTTATGCAAAAAGTAATGGCCAGATTGCAATACTTTCTCTTTTATAATATTCTTTGTGCTAACAAATATCGGTATAGAGACCAAGAGTATGTCTGTATCACAAGTAATTGAAGAGTTATGGCGATTTTTATTATTAGATGACATGGCGGCGGCCATCTTGGATTTAAAAAAAAGCCACTGGACGAAATTTTGCACACCCTCCCAAAATTATTGTTATATGCTTTTATGAACTCATACAAATCAACAGAAAAAGTCTAGACTCCATTTCCACCTGTTGGGTCATATGCTCAATATTCCTCCTGACTATTAAGCTTACCGTGAATGTTAAGTACAACTGACTTTCATTTGTATTATGCAGATGCCGGGGCCCCAGACCTATCGTGGATGTACATGTGTGATCATGGTGATGGTATGGTGAAGGCAGGTCCCACTCCCGAAGGAGATTATTGGTCCGAGATCAGTGATTGTTTGCAATGGTGGAATTTCTGTCTGGCCAAGTGGATGAACTATGACACCAACCAGAGCTGGAACTATGACACAAACATCAACGAAGAAAACAAAAATAAGGTGACGTGTACGACATTGCTCTCTGTTCATTTCGTTCTTTATGCATCAATTGCCAATGTACATTCAGGGGTGTCGGAACAGGTCCGACAGGTCCGGCGAATAATATTCACATATTTGGAATTCACATACACATAAAAAAACGGAATGTAAATATTTGTTCTGCTATTTTTCTCGTTTCTCATCAGAAATGTATGTTGTTACCACTCAGTTGAACCGTCTCGGCGAGACAGTTCAACCGAGTGGTAACAACGTACACTTTGGGTGGGTAGCGGGTGCACCCACTAGATTCGCCGGACCAATTGTATGATGCTTCCGGCACCTCTGACATTATCGTTATTCTAATAACATGATGGGTGGTTAGTTGGGACCATGCGAACGGTACATTTAACGATGGTTTTCATCCTTAACGGCATTCCGATATCACTGGTTTGACACTCGGGTACATTTTTGCTTTCCTGTACGTGGGAGCTGAATCAGGTTATACCCGTTAACAAGTAATACGTTTAGTACTAATTCTATTTATTTTGGGGAGTGGGGCTCAGTGACTCTGATGTGGTCACGTTATTCTAATGTCAGAGCTGAATATATACTGGAAAGTGGAAAGTGAGACAAAGCGGTCACAAGTCCGGCGTCGTCGTCGTCGTTGTCATCGGCGGAGCCCAAATTACGTATATCTCTTAATCCGTTAGTCAGATCACTTCCTCAGATCAATATCTATCCATCCAGTGTCATTCGGGTGACCTTCACCTTGGTGACCTTAAACTTTGTGGGACATAAATTTTGCACCAGTCCAAATTTCGCATATCTCTTGAACCGTTAGTAGGATCATTACCAAACTTCATAAATAGCTTCCGCATATTGATAGCTATCCATCCAATGTTATTCGGATGAGCTTGACCTTCACCTATGTGACCTTAACCTTTGTGACAATACTGTTGGACGTACGTCCAAATGTTGAATACCTCCTGATCCGTTATTCAGATAATTACCAAACTACATCAATAACTTCCTCACATTGATGGCTATCCATCCAGTGTCATTCGGGTGACATTGACCTTCACCTTGGTGACATTAAGCTTTGTGTCAATAATTTTGGACGTACGTCCATATGTTGAATATTTTCTGATCCGTCAGTTGGATCATTACCAAACATCACTGATAGCTTCCTCGCATTGATGGCTATCCGTCCAGTGTCATTCGGGTGACCTTGACCTTGGTGACACTGACCTTGATATCAACAAAGTACAAATGTTAAATATATCCCGATCCATTAGTTGGATCATTACAAAACTTCATAAACAGCTTCGTCACATTGATGAATACCAACCAGTGTCATTCGGGAGACGGGGACCTTCACCTTGGCGGCCTTTTCTGTCTGTCTGTCTGTCTGTCTGTCTGTCTGTCTGTCTGTCTATCTGTATGTCTGTCTGTCTGTCTGTCTGTCTGTCTGTATGTCTGTCTGTCTGTCTGTCTGTCTGTCTGTCTGTCTGTCTGTCTGTCTGTCTGTCTGTCTGTCTGTCTGTCTGTCTGTCTGTCTGTCTCTGTCTGTCTGTCTGTATGTCTGTCTGTCTGTCTGTCTGTCTGTCTGTCTGTCTGTCTGTCTGTCTGTCTGTCTGTCTGTCTGTCTGTCTGTCTGTATGTCTGTCTGTCTGTCTGTCTGTCTGTCTGTCTGTCTGTCTGTCTGTCTGTCTGTCTGTCTGTCTGTCTGTCTGTCTGTCTGTCTGTCTGTCTGTCTGTCTGTCTGTCTGTCTGTCTGTCTGTCTGTCTGTCTGTCTGTCTGTCTGTCTGTCTGTCTGTCTGTCTGTCTGTCTGTCTGTCTGTCTGTCTGTCTGTCTGTCTGTCTGTCTGTCTGTCTGTCTGTCTGTCTGTCTGTCTGTCTGTCTGTCTGTCTGTCTGTCTGTCTGTCTGTCTGTCTGTCTGTCTGTCTGTCTGTCTGTCTGTCTGTCTGTCTGTCTGTCTGTCTGTCTGTCTGTCTCTGTCTGTCTGTCTGTCTGTCTGTCTGTCTGTCTGTCTGTCTGTCTGTCTGTCTGTCTGTCTGTCTGTCTGTCTGTCTGTCTGTCTGTCTGTCTGTCTGTCTGTCTGTCTGTCTGTCTGTCTGTCTGTCTGTCTGTCTGTCTGTCTGTCTGTCTGTCTGTCTGTCTGTCTGTCTGTCTGTCTGTCTGTCTGTCTGTCTGTCTGTCTGTCTGTCTGTCTGTCTGTCTGTCTGTCTGTCTGTCTGTCTGTCTGTCTGTCTGTCTGTTTCTGTCTGTCTGTCTGTGCTGTCTGTCTGTCTGTCTGTCTGTCTGTCTGTCTGTCTGTCTGTCTGTCTGTCTGTCTGTCTGTCTGTCTGTCTGTCTGTCTGTCTGTCTGTCTGTCTGTCGTGTTCTGTCTGTCTGTCTGTCTGTCTGTCTGTCTGTCTGTCTGTCTGTCTGTCTGTCTGTCTGTCTGTCTGTCTAATCGTTCTTAAATCAGTATAATTTATGTTTGCCTTTAGCTAATATATTCTTATTGCACACATACATTACTTAGTAACTATACATCATTCCACATTAATACAATTACCCTCGCTACTGATCGTACGTCTGTCCGTCTGTCTGTTTATTTATTTGAAAGTTTTTGTAAGAGTTTGTCCAATCACCTATAACACACTACCAGGTTTCAAGTCCCTACCTAATACGGTTATATTTTTTTTTACTTTTTACAAGAACCGTGACGGACGGACGTACACCCGTGACGAAAACAATGTACCCATTTTATTTTAAAAAAGTCGATATAATAAAATTCATTTTCTACCAACAATCTACACATATTGTCATCTATTTCAAATAAAAATTATCAATTGGTATTTCCGTTTCACGAAACCTGCCCACATTTTACGGCCATATAAACAATGCAAAAGCAATAATTGTGTCGATAATATTAAATTTATAAAAATTTAAAAATGAGCCTTATTTTTATTTCCTGAAATTTGGTCAAATATTGATTTTATTATGAAAAATTGATTTGTCTATGGGAAATTAACATGGGGGAAAATGAGGTGGAGGAGCTGGGGGAGGAGTCAGAAAACGAAATAAAATGGAAACGAACTCCGAAACCTGGCTAGATAGCTTGGAAATTATCTAACTAAGAAAATAATAGCTAAATTTTCAAAATCGGTCCAGTATTTCTACTATTCTAAAACGTTCCCCATGTTAAATCCTCATAGACATCTTCACTGGGTTAAATTTTGCTTTAATTAGTTTTATATATAAACAAGAAATGCGTCTGTCGAACGCGGATGCCACATGCAGCATATTTGAGAAACTGTGACAAAGTGGTTAACAGAAAAGTGTGACGGACGGACAGACAGACAGACGGACGGACGGACAGACGGACGGACAGACAGACGGACGGTCCAAACACTATATGCCACCCGTTTCTTCGAAACCCGGTGGCATAAAAACACTATATGCCACCCGTTTCTTCGAAACCCGGTGTCATAAAAATATTGTTTTTGCATTGTTTATATAGCCGTAAAATTTGGGCAGGTTTCGTGAAACAGACAGAAGTCATAACCTGTCTGACCGTAATACTATGTATATTATACTCACGCTTACAGTGCAGAATAATTCGTATAAGTTTTCTTAAACTTGTTTTCTAATCCACACACTCTTTCTTTGTATCATAACATATAGTGTAATGACTTATATAACATGACTTATAATTTAATACATATTGTTTAACTAGATATGAGTCTCATCCTACTTATCTTTTCGATTATACATGTACTTTAATATTACTTTAAGGATTTCTTCAATATTTGGACACTTGATACATGTGAGCATTTAGAACACACGCATGCCCCCATTAACATGATCTCGACCTTTTTGACCGTCACAATTTGGGGAAAGATCATTTCCGTTTGCGTCAAAACGTTTGTACAAGTTTCTTCAATCAGCATATAACTTAATATTATGTGATGGATTGTTTCAATACTTGGACACTATATACATGTGCATGTAAGCATTTGCGACACTTATGCTGCCATTAACATGACATTGGCCTTTTTGACCTTCACTGTTGCGGAAACACGTAGCCACGTAAAATGTTTGTACTGGTTTCTCCATCATGATATTAATATTACTTGATGTATTGCTTCAATATTTGGACACTTGATATGTGTGAGTATTTGGAACAAACTCATCCCCCCATTAACATGATCATGACCGTTTTGACATTCACATGGTTGGGGAAACACTTAACCCTTTCTTTACGTTAAAATGTTTGTACAGGTTTCTTCATCATGACATAACTTTAACATTACTAGACATATTGCTTCAATATTTGGACACTTGTGAGCATATGTAACACACTCATACTGCCATACTGTAACATAACCTTGACATTTTTCATGCTTAAAGCATATTCTGATGATTTTAGTGATGCTTACTTTAGCACATCCCCATGATCATGTTATGGTAAAATGGCTCAGCGGGCGCGACACCGCTTCCATGGCGGAATTCGTGTCTTGCATATAGTGGATATCTGCCAGCCATCTTGAATTGATAAATACCTGAATCAATGTTAGCTGGACATACTTAGAGTATACAAGACATGTAAAGCACATAATCAATCAACTTATATCATATTACTGACATTTTGGAGAAAGTGTTACCATTTCAAATGATATTTCTTAGATTGTATTGACGAGTGGCGGCCATCTTGAATTTCTCAAAAAGCTAACAGGCCCACATCACTCAGGACATCATTACACATACCCATAATTCCTCTGGACTATAGCAGTTGCTGAGAAGACGTTCATACGGAGCCCCACATGGGACGTACAAAGTTAAAGGGCGTATAACGTACGGAGCCCCGCAGGGAACATGGATTTTTGTTATTAATTCGTTCCCACGAAATAAAAATTCGTTCCCGAATTAACAATTCGTTCCCACGAATTAACAATTTGTTCCCTCAATTTAACAATTTGTTCCCACGAAATAACAATTCGTTATATCGTTGTATCGTTGGAACGAATTGTTAATTCGAGGGAACGAATTGTTAATTGTGTGAATGAATTGTTAATTCGAGAGAACAAATTGTTAAATTGAGGGAACGAATTGTTATTTCATGGGAACGAATTAATCAAAATAATCCATGTCCCCTACGGGGCTCCGTACGTTATACGCCCTTTAACTTTCACCTTTCTTTTCCTATACAGCATATTGAAGAGAGCGTGCAGTACTCAACTTGGAACAAGCAGCTCTCTCGTACGGCCCAGCGATACATGGATGACTACAGGTTCCGTGACCTTGACCGTGACATGCAGAGACAAATCCGCCTACTGACCATGAACACTGATCCTGCTGACCTACAGGACGTAAAGTAAGGTTACGCTTACAGGTACATAGCCACATATACCATGACCTTGACTCCAAACACATGACCATATCTGTTTACAACCATCATAATTGACCATTGAACATGTAGACACATCCGTGGTTTCATGTTATGATACTCTTGCTTAGCAACATATTCCATGACCTTGACCCTAGCAAGCTACAAAGTTGTCTACAACCAGGTTAATTGACGATGTAGACGAATCGGATGTACATGTATGGTAATGTTAGTTTTTACATACATGTAGCAACATATTCTGTGACCTTACGGAGCGGCGCATGGGACGTAGAATTCTTTATTTTTATTAATTCGTTCCGACGAAATAACAATTTGTTCCAATAACAATTTGTTCCCACTAAATAACAATTCGTTCCGTCAATTTAACAATTCGTTCCCTCAATTTAACAATTTGTTCCTACGAATTAACAATTCGTTCCCACGAAATAACATTTCGTTCCCTCAATTTATCAATTCGTTCCCACGAATTAAAATTCGTTCCCACGAAATAACAATTCGTTCCCACGAAATAACAATTCGTTCCCACGAAATAACAATTAGTTCCCACGGGAACGAATTGTTAATTCGTGGGAACGAATTGTTATATCTTAGGAACGAATTGTTAATTCGAGGGAACGAATTGTTAAATTGAGGGAACGAATTGTCATTTCGTAGGAACGAATTGCTAATTCGAGGCAACGAATTGTTATATAAAAATCCATGTCCCCTGCGGGGCTCCGTATGACCTTCACCCTGACACGTGACAAATGTGTATACATCATTTACCATATGGACATCTACATGATTATACTTTCACTCTTCAGTCTTAGCCTCACAAACGTCAACTCAAAGGACGATAACCGAGTAGTCTCCATTTATTACAGCGACATGAATGACGTCCAAAGCGACATGCAAGAAATATACAGCACTGCCGAAGTCGATGGTAAAAAGTTGGAGCCCGGCTTGACTGACATCATAACTAAAAGCCGGAATCCAGCAGAACTCCAAAACGCATGGCTGGGATGGCGCGATGCCACGGGACCACTGATGCGCGAAAAGTATGCGCAATTTGTGGAGCTGAAAAACACGGGAGCGCAGGAAAATGGTACATTATTGAAATGGCGTTGACTTATTATATGCCTGTTTGAAAAAACGGAACGCATTATTTATTCATCTTGTACGGGCGGCTGGCGGCGGGCGGCCGGCGGTGGGTGGCGGATGGCGGGTGGTGGGCACAGCTTGTCCACGCAATAACTAGAGTTCTACTTGACTGATTGTAACCAAATTCGGTATACATGATTCGGTATCACGGCAAGACGCAGAAGCCTATTCATTTTCAATAATGTCCGATGAATTATCTCACCTCTTCTACTTCACCGATCGTAACCAAATTCGGTATGCATGTTTATCACGGCAAGACGAAGAAGCCTCTTGATTTTTAATCTTCAGTGAGTTATCTCACTTTGTGGATGGCCTTGCATCGACGGGCGTATATTGTTACCTTCGGCACTCTTGTTGATTGCTTGAAGTTATACGTCAGAGTATGGAAGATTGTAGATCCGCCAATTCCCACTATTACTATAAGTTAATATCAACATGACGTTTTTACACACCTTATATCTGCCGATTGACTTCAAATACTAATTCCTCATAATCAGTATGTTCGCATACAGCGCAGATGTTCAATTTCAAGGTCAAATGACTTAGACATCTGTGTTAAAGTTTTTATATACGTTAAATCTCCACAACCAAGACTTCGGCAGGCTCAACATCTGGGCTGCGGACATCTGGTTTGGAAATTTATGGACGTATTATGTATTCACCTTAGTACGGGCGGCGTGCTGGCGGGCGGGCACAGCGTGTCCACACAATAAGTAGTTCTACTGGACTGATCGTAACCAAATTTGGTATACATGTTTATCACGTCAAGATAAAGAACCCTATTGGTTTTCAGTGAGTTATCTCCTCTTGTTGACTGGCCTTGTCTCGACGGGCGTATATTGTGACCTTCGACACTCTTGTTAAAAAGTATTTAATTTTCTGTGTATGAAGTGAACTGTCACATATTGAACATATCACGTGACAAAGATGGCGGTCGGTAGTATTTTGCTTTAAATTCAGGGACTAAAAATCGAAAATAATATTAAATTCTGTATAATCTTTGGAGGTCAACAACGTGTATATTGAATTTAAGGTATATTTAATACGGACGTACTCCATAATTATGGCTACGGCAATGGATTACTCAGTTCTAACTGAAAATCAGTTCGCGCCAATCGGTGAACTACAAAGTGACGCGGAAAATGGCGCCGAATATCAGGTGGTGAGAAATAAACGCAAGTGTACACACCTCAGTCCTTGTGATAAACAATCGTTTGCAGAAAGTTCAGTGGATGACAAACTCATTGCGATATTTGGTGAACTTCAAATTCTTAAGGATAACCAGGGTACGATGCAAAGAGGTATGGATTTATTATTTGAAAATCAAAGCAATATGGGCCAAAATATACAGCGTGTGTATAATGCAACACACCATAGGCACTTTATGGGATGAACGAAACCGATGTGTTAATGACTCCTATCGCAGGATGTATAGTATACGAGAAGGTGGGACACTCACCATGTTTTTGTTCTTGTTGTTGTTTTTTCAACCAACGGAAGTGACGTAAATTAGGCTACCTTTGACTGGTTTCGTGATTTATCTTGCTGTTCATCAGCTGATTTTGTTTTTGTGCCAGATCGACACTGCCTGTGTTGACATACAACATGGAAAGTCACATTAACATGAACACATGGCAAGAAATAGCCCATATTAATGTCATTTACAATATTTAATTCATGATTACCTATTCAGATAAGTGACAAAACAAATCACGAAACCAGTCCGTACTTCCGTTGGTTGAAAAATGGTTCCCAACCTATATGCGGATTAGTAACCTACAATTAGCGAGCCGGTCAAAGGTAAATGAAGTTACTTCCGTTGACTGAGATGATGAATGCTGTCATTCCTTCTAGATACATAGAGATCATCAGTGTAACTGGATTATCATATCGGCTTTTCGTTCATCACATAAAGCTCCTATGCAACAAACAAAAACATTGACATGCTCATGTTGTTGTCTTACAAATCGATTGACATAGAGGCCCGATCCAGGAGAAATAACCTGATCTTCAGAAACATTTTGTATAAAAGGGGTGACAATTGCTTTGATTTGGTACGTGGCTTCCTTGAAACAATGCTTGATATTGATGCTAATGATATCTACTTGGAACGGGCTCACTTGTTCGGTCCATACAATCGCAGAGATCCAAGTAAACGTGACATCATCGCATGTTTTCGCGACTACCATGACACAACGCGTATTATGAGCAGGGTGAGGAATTTGAAGGACACACTATATTTTATAGACAGAGACTATCCGAGGGAAATCGTTGATGCTAGGAAACTTTTATGGCCCAGATATAAAGCAGCTAGGGCAGCCAGTAGTCAAACGGGGGCAGATGTTAAAATTCAATTCCCAGCGAAGTTAGTCGTTAATGGAAGCGTTGTACATGATGAATTCCCCAATTGGAATGACATTATGAGGTGCTTGCGTGATCGCAGTTTCAGACATATACACTATGATGACAATCAAAGCGATGCTAGTGTATTGGGAACTGTTGTGAATTCTGGTCAGGCCCATCGTCCCGCCATAAATACTGACGGACAAACGCGACCCACATTGCCAACTACCCCTCATTCCACCCAGTATCAGCTATCACCAAACACACGCTACGTTACAGAGGACAGATTGTTTACCCCGGTGGTCAACGAACGCGAGGCGCATACAGGACTACACGACGGTCAGCATCGTGGAAATTCAGTCACACATGGACCGCAATACCCCTCTGGTACCTCATCCATCCAGGCGTTTCCGTCCAGCCCACTAGCATTCACACAGAAAGAGGGCCCATCACGCGAGGCACATATGGTTACCCAGGCTACAACGGTCAACCATGATATCGGTGACCCGCGCCAGTCAGCCCCTCCGAAGGCCTCTCGACATGATAAGCAGTTGTCGGCTCCTAGCTTATTGCCCGGCAACCGACGCTTAACCAGCAGCGGCGTGTGTGATAGCACGGCACATCCTTCCACGCCCATTGTCATACAACACTCCATATTCCGATCTACAGCGCCGGCAAATATTCCCAACAATGTCGCAAACACACCCAGTAATCCTGTGAGAGAAAACACTACACTCGCCAACACACAGTGCAGTAACGGAACCAGTCAACCACGTGATCCGGACAGGCCGTCTCGGTCACCGACGAGGAGACACAACACTAGACATTCGCAGTCTACAACACGTGCTCCGCGGTCAAGTGGAGTCTCCGGTAACGGTCGCGATCATAGATCAGTCAGCCAGCGCAGACAAAACGTGCAGAGTGACAAATCGCCACCGAATAGCCAGTCAGCTACATAGGACAGTCGGGAGAAGGCGCCATTTACATTCACGTTATTAAATGTGCAAGGTCTTGTGACTAAACGTGTAAATAAACTTGTGTCGGACGAACTCAATGGCATTTTTATTCATTCACATATAGTAATGTTGACGGAAACATGGGCAAATGACATGGTTGATTTAAATGTTACTGGATTTACACATTTTCATGTGAATCGGCGTGAAAAGAAAGTTGGTTCTAAGCGTGACTCGGGAGGCATTATTATTTATGTTCGAAACTCGTACATTACGCCAGATATACTGTTAAAAAAAGATGAGGATGATATTATCTGGCTTAAAATTAACGGAAACTTTATGCTATGTATTACCTGCAGGCACCAGTAGAAGTACTATGTTGCAAACCAATATTTGTGATCGTATCTTGAATTGTATGGCAGAAATTGATAGCAATACCAATGGCATGTGTAATTTTATGCTTTGTGGCGATTGTAATGCACGTACATCAGATGACTCTGATTTTGTATTATTTGATACTGCAGACCACATAAATGTACTACCCGATGACTATATTATTGATATGCCATTGCCACGTTCTTCAAAAGACAAAGTGCGTCCGAATGATAACGGTATTTCATTGCTTAACTTATGCAAACAGACTGGACTACGTATTTTAAATGGACGAATTGGCAATGATGCAAATGTCGGTGAGTACACGTATGTGGCAAGCAATGGCAAGAGTGTTATAGACTATATCATCACGTCTCCTGATATGTTTAGCAATATTACTGCTTTCGACGTATGTGAACCAAATATTTTATCCGATCATTGCGCAATACAGTTCTCTTTGAGATTTGAAAACATAATGACACGTGAACAAGCTATAGGTAACGATAACTGCTTACATATTCAATCTAAGTATATATGGAGTACCGAACACGTAGGTGTATATCAGGCAAGGTTGGGTTCGGAAGATATATGTAACAAATTTCATGAACTGTCGAATATTATACAGCAATGTCATGACAATGAGGATATTAATAGTTGTCTTCTAAGTTTCGGAAGTATTTTTGAAGATATTTGCTCTGATATTAAACGTAATGTTAAGGCTAAATCAGATCCACCACCGATGACAAATCATACAGACAATCAGTGGTTCACTACAGAATGTTATGATAAGAAACATACGTTTTATAGAAAACTAAATAATTATAGGCATGCTCCATCGGATACTAATAGACAGGAAATGGTTACATCTAGGTCAGAATATAAATCACTAATTAGAAAATGCAAATATCAACATGACTTGCAGAAAACTATTAAATTAGAACAAGCTCGCTCCAAAAACGCAAAAATATATTGGAACATGCTGAAAGAGACCTCGGGTATACAGACATCGAATATTTCTCTGGATAATTTTGCTGCTTACTTTAAAGCTGTCAATAACCCAAGTGATCCATTTTTTTCACCAGATGAAGATGTTATACATTTCAACGAAAGATATTTAAATAATGAATTGCATGTAATGTTTTCTGAACTTGATTCTCCCATTACTTGCGATGAAGTCAGTATAGCTATCAAGCAATTGAAAGCTGGTCGGTGTGGTGGACCAGACATGTTACTGAATGAATTCTTTATACATGGGCACCAGTCGTTGTTACCAATACTTACACAATTGTTTGATAAAACGTTTAATATAGGATATTATCCCAATACATGGTCGGAAGGTTATATTATACCACTACATAAAAAGGGGAATATAAACGAGGTGGATAATTACAGAGGTATTACCCTATTGAGCACACTTGGGAAATTATTCTCACTCGTTTTAAATAATAGACTATCTAGCTGGGCTGAAAAATATCATGTGTATGTGGAAGCACAAGCAGGGTTCAGGAAGGGAATGGGTACACGGGATAACATATTTATTTTGCATGGCCTCATTACACATATGTTAAATAAGGGTAAGAAATTATATTGTGCTTTTGTGGATTTTTCAAAGGCTTTTGATTATGTGGTGCGTGATAATCTATGGTTAAAATTAATAAAACTGGGAGTGCGAGGGAAAATGTTAAATATAATTAAATCCATGTATACTAATGTGACATCGCGCGTAAAGCACAACACCATGCTAAGCGGTGAATTTTCTTGCTTATTAAGCGTACGTCAGGGTGACTGCCTATCTCCATTCCTGTTTAGCATGTTTGTAAATGACCTTGAGGCTGAATTCGAAACTAAGGGTATTGAAGGAATTGATATCGGATTGATAAAATTATTTATTTTACTATATGCCGATGACATTGTTATTTTCTCAGAATTGGAACACGGGATGCAAACAGGACTTGATCTACTTTCAGAATATTGTGAGAAATGGAAATTAACTGTCAATACGGGAAAAACAAAAATACTTGTATTTCGAAAAGGAGGTAGATTGCCAAGAAACATAGAATTCTATTATGGCAATTATATTATCTAAATAGTAAATAAATTCACGTATCTAGGCATAGTCTTTACAACGGGTGGTTCTTTCATGGAAACACAATCTTTATTATCGGGTCAAGCACAAAAAGCTATTGTCAAGCTTAACAAATACCTATATAAATTTACAGACATAACTCCCACACATAGATTACAATTATTTGATAATTATTTATATAAACCGATTCTCAACTACGGTGCTGAAATATGGGGATTTGTGCAGGGAAATCAAATAGAAAAAGTTATTTTGCATTTTTGCAAAAGTTTACTAGGTGTTAAGAGAAATACGCAAAATGATTTTATCTATGGAGAACTTGGTCGTACCCCACTTGTTCATCGACGCTATCTAAATATAATTAAATTCTGGTTCAAAATATCTGCGTCAGATGATCACAAATACATGAAACATATACACAACATGATGTTAGCAGACATGCAAAGCACACCAAGTAAAACAAACTGGGCGTCACTAGTGAAAAAAGTGTTATCGACCCACGGATTTCTTGATGTTTAGTTGAATCAAGGGGTCGGAAATATTGAAGAGTTTCTGATAGTTTTCAAACAAAGATTGACCGATAACTTTATGCAGGATTGGCAAGCCAGAATTAACGGATCTAGCAGAGCATTATTTTATAGAAATGTATGCGACTTCAAAATGCAATATTACTTAAAGGACATCACACTCACGAAAGTTAGGTACGCATTTGCTAGACTAACAATTTCGTCCCATCGCCTATAAGTAGAATCAGGCAGATGGAACAGAACTCCAATTGAAAACCGGAAATGTACATTGTGTGGACATTTGGAAGACGAATACCATTTTATTTTAGAATGCACAATGTATATGGATCTCAGGAAAACATATATAAACCGGTATTATTGGAACAGGCCAAGTATGGTTAAATTCATAGAGTTGATTAAATCGGAATATTCACAAACTGTACGAAAGTTGGGCCAATACATATACCAAGCGTTTCAAATCATAAATGAACATTTATATATACACCAATGAGGTCACCTTCTCCCAATACATACATACAGCATGCATATATATTTGCAAATATTAACTTGACATTATTGCATGCTATCTTACGTGTTCAGTTTTGTAGTACATGTGTAATGCACTACCCTATAGACTAATGCTGCAACGCCATAACTTAATGTATGTTTATAGATTAACCAAAACATTTTGTATGTGCTTATTGGGCATGCTATTCCACCGCAGGATATTCTCCATGTGATATGGCCAATGGTCAACGGTGGCATAGCTGCATCAAATACAATACATAGTAGCTGCATTCTTAACGGTACGGTTCATGCACCGGCTGTTGTCTTTGTCACCCATAATTGTATGTTGTTACATGTGTATTGCTTCAGGGGCCATATGGCTTAAAGCGTTAATCTTTATCTGAATAAACATATTTTCATATTGTGTACCATCGGATACACAGTGCCTTTAAAAGCAATGTTCAAATGTAATGAATACTGCGATGAAAGACGTCGATTAGTAATATTGTTGATAAGACTATGAATTTCAATCACATCTGACTTGACAGTATTCGAATTAATACTTCTCTTGATGTTGTATTAACCCTTACACCGCTATCTTAATGTTTTGTCGTCTGTTTATTTTCTATTTTCCATTTTTATCATCAAAACATGCTTTGACATCACTTTAGAATAATTTACAACATGCTTTGACAACACTTCAGAATCATTTCCATAAAGGTCTAAGGGTTATTTATTGAGAAATAAGGCAAGATATAAAAGCAACAGCAGACGACAATTGTTGTGTGTAGCGGTCTAAGGGTTATTTATTGAGAAATAAGGCAAGATAAAGCAACAGCAGACGATAATTGTTGCGTGTAGCGGTCTAAGGGTGAAAAATTCACTCGCTTACTTAGCTGAACATGAAACAATTCTAGGTTATATCAACTTCGGCGACACCTGGCTGATGGACCAATTCGATTCTGACCCTGCTGAAATTCGGCGCCTATCCGAACATTTATGGGGGGAACTTAAGCCATTCTATGAACTACTTCATACGTATGTACGGCGTCGATTGTACCAGTATTACCAGGAACACCACCCCGACTACCACGGGATAGACGTGGACGGCGGCGGAATACCCGCCCACCTACTAGGTACTATATACAGGCATATAAACAGTTCTAGTAGTTGGATAATGCCCATTTTTGGGTCATGCATGTTATTACTGGAAAGTGTACAGAGCCCCGCAGGCTACCGGGCGCCAAGTGGGACATAGCTCAATTTTGTCAACAACATTCATTTTGTACCTATAAACTTGACAAAAACAAAACAAAATTTAAATATATATTGATTTTGTCAACAAAATTCACTTTTGTGCCACAAAACTCAATTCTGTGTCACAAAATTCATTTTTGTGCCACAAAACTCAATTCCGTGTCACAAAATTCAATTCTGTGTCACAAAATTCAATTCTGTGTCACAAAATTCAATTCTGCATACGTTTCGTATACGTATTTGCATACGTTTCGATTCTGTTGCCCAAATATGGCACACGCATGTAAGAAGGACTACCATTGATCAGAAACTGGACTGGAGAAATGGGTCACGGTCGCCGATTAGCGATCCAAAATGGCGTCTGAAGAAGTAAGTTTCAGAAAACGCTGGATGAAACACACTTGTTACTGCTTTGTAGCTTACATGTAGTGTTGCAATCATAATATAACCAAAATAACTGTCCATAAAGAAGTATAATATTGATATATTGGGTTATATTTTCGCATTGAAATATTTAAACCTGCAAGTGTACTCCACCATCTAGTAAAATGGACTAAGACCGATCTCAACCAATCAACGTAGATGACATAGACTATCAGTTACGCAAACTAATTTTTGTGGACAAAACTGACTTTTGTGGACAAAACTGAATTCTGTCCCACAAAACTGAATTTTGTTCACAAAACTCAATTCTGTCTTACAAAATTGAATCCTTTATAACAAAAATGAATTTTGTATATCAGAATTTTACATAATTGGATTTTGTGATTTTTAGTGTTACAAAACTCAATTTTGTCTGGACAAAATTGGTTTTGTACACATAATTAACCTGTCCTGCATGGCGCCCCGTACAGGCGACATTGATTTTTTTTTATTAATTCCTTCCCACGAAACAACAATTTGTTCCCTTGAATTAACAATTCGTTTCCTCGAATTAACAATTCGTTTCAACGAATTAACAATTCGTTCCCTCAATTTAACAATTCGTTCCCACGAAATAACAATTCGTTCCCGGGAATCCATTTTGCTATGTATTCAGTATATATGGATATCCATAATTCGATTTTTGGATATCAATAATTCAAATACTGAATAAATACGTATACGTGATAATGTAATACAGTCAGTAAAGCAAAAATTAATAAATGTATCCTTAAATTGAAAATTTTTCCCTCAAAGTGTACTTAGCAAGATAAGTATACTTAGCAATATTTGTGAAATATGCTACAGATCACCAGGCGAAGTTTCAGCTCGCTGACATGTAAACTTGGTCTAGAAAAAATTGTTAAAAACTGCAAAGTCGAGTTTCCCGAAACTAAATATATTGTAGATAGAGCATTATATATGTACATGCAATTTTGAAGCGACATATAATTCCAGGAAACATGTGGGCCCAGGACTGGGGATTTATCTACGACATTGTCAAGCCTTTCCCTGAAATTGACGAACCAGACTACGACCAACGGCTGCTTGACGAAGGCTACGATGTGAATCGGCTGTTTTCGGAGGCTGAGCGATTTTATACGTCTATCGGTCTGAAGCCAATGACACAGAAGTTCAATGACCTGTCGATGAAGGAAAGGCCGGATGATGGGCGGGAGGTGGTGTGCCACGCCTCTGCTCTAGACTTCACCATGGATGACGATTTCAGGTATAGTTGGACCTCTCTAACCTGTAGCCTATTTCACCAACATTGCAAAGTATATTTTTCTAGCAAAGTATACTTTGAGGGAGTAATCATTTATGTTTCCTGAAATTCATTATTTCATATAGAACTAACCGCTGCATATATTTGATGATGAAAAGTATGCAGAATTATTAGACCGAATTTATTACATTATCACAGCCAAATTGGCTGTGATAATGTAATACATTCAGTATAATAACAATTCATGAATTTATCCCAAAATTGAAAATTTCTCCCCCAAAGTATACTTTGCTAGAACAGTATACTTTGCAATGTTGGTGAAATCAGCTACAGGACATCTATAGGTAGAGAGTGGCAGGTTTGCGGAGTCACTGCCCGCAACTTATGTAGTGTAAGCGGATAATTTCAGCTCGACAATTTCGACGAACAGCGCGAGATGTACAATGGTTTCTGCTAATTATGCGCACCTAAGTCTTCCAAAAATATGAGTATGTCATTAACATTCACATGTTAAGTCCAAATTCCCTGAATATTCAAGGCAGTTCATAATTTATTATGACGGACGCTGATTTGATGTGAACTGCGTATTAGCCGATGCTCAGAATTAGCCGAAATGACAGTACATGATTGTACGTATGTCGTCATCCGAGCGTCTGTGTCGGTACCAGGTAGTTTCTGGTCAAATGTGTAACATCCATACTGTAATGTATCCAGTCAACACAGTGCGTATGTGCCGTGAAACATTTTTGATATCCTGTCAATACGGCCTAATCACTGCGTATGAATATTTGTGGTTGTCCTACTTAGTCTAGTCGATTCTCCGATTTTTAGGATGCGGCTGGGGTTATTTGTTTCCGTTTCCTAAGCCTTGTCAGATATGTTTTCCCATTCATGGCACTAACCTACTATTCTCTATACCTACAGCCACCATACGTGTACATAACCAGGAAACTACTATTCCGACGTGTCTTGTGCCGAAACGTCGGAATAGTGGGTTCCTGGTTTTTGCAGAATCCTTGGTTAAAGGTTTTGGCCAAGTTTGTATCTTCATTAATATTAGCCCTACATCAACCATAATACATGCTACTCAGTTGTGTGTATCACAATCCACTGCCAAACTCATAACCTTCAAGTGACCTTGACCTACTTTAGGCCATTTACGTATCAATTTTCCTTAGTTAAAGTTGTTGGTCAAATTGTTATCTTCAATATTATTATTCCTACAGCCTCCATACTTGCACGTAATCATGACCCAGTGATATCTATTATAACTCACACTTGCACATAATCATGACCCAGTGATATCTATTATAACTGACACTTGCGCATAAGCATGACCCCGTGGTATATATCATAACTCACACTTGCACATAGTCATGACCCAGTGGTATCTATCATAACTCACACTTGCACATAATCATGACCCAGTGGTATCTATCATAACTCACACTTGCACATAAGCATGACCCCGTGGTATCTATCTTAACTCACACTTGCACATAAGCATGACCCAGTCGTATTTTCATAACTCACACTTGCACATAATCGTGACCCAGTGGTATCTACATGTATCATAACTGACACTTGCACATAAGCATGACCCCGTGGTATCTATCATAACTGACACTTGCACATAAGCATAACCCCGTGGTATCTATCATAACACACACTTGCACATAATCATGACCCAGTGGTATCTATCATAACTCACACTTGCACATAATCATGACCCAGTGGTATCTATCATAACTCACACATGCACATAATCATGACCCAGTGGTATCTATCATAACTCACACTTGCACATAATCATGACCCAGTGGTATCTATCATACCTCACACTTGCACATAATCATGACCCAGTGGTATCTATCATAACTGACACTTGCACATAAGCATGATCCCGTGGTATCTATCTAATAACTTGCACATAATCATGCCCAGTGGTATCATCAATATTCACACTGCCCACTATATGCGTGGTATACTCATTCATAACTCACACTAGCACATTATATCCCCATGACAGGTATCTATCATTACTCACCCATGCACATTAGCCAGCTGTATCTATCAAACTCACACTTGCACAAAGCAATGAACCCCCGATGTATCCAATCTTACTCACTCTTGCACCCATAATCAGGACCCAGTCGTATTTTTTCATAAACTCACCCTTGCAACCATAATCGTGACCCAGCTTGGTATCACATGTATCATAAACTGACCACTTGCCACATAAGCATACCCGGTGGTATCTATCATAACTTACACACTTGCACATAAGAAATAACCCCGTGGTGGTATCTATCATAAACTCACACTTGCACATAATGCATTGACCCTGTGGTATCTATCATAAACTCACACTTGCAAACATAATTCAATGACCCAGTGGTATCTAAATCATAAACTCACCACATTGCACATAATCATGACCCAGTGGATCTATCATAATCACACTTGCATAATTCATGACCGTGGTCTCTAAATCATTAATGACCCACTTTGCACATAAGCATGACCCCGTGGTATCAATATCATAACTGGACACACTTAAGCACACATAATCTATGACGTGGTATCTATCTATAACTCACACTTTGCACATAATCATGACCCAGTAGGTAAATCTAGTACATAACTACACATTGCACATAATCATGACCCAGTGGTATCTATATAACTCACACTTGCACATAATCATGACCCAGTGGTACTATAATAACTACACTTACATAACATGACCCCGTGGTATCTATCATAACTCACACTTGCACATAATCATGACCCAGTGGTATCTATAATAACTCACACTTGCACATAATCATGACCCAGTGGTATCTATCTTGATTACTTTTAGGCCTACATATATACAATACTTGCACATAATCATGACCCAGTGTAGCTGCACGTTTTCCGCTTTATAGGCAACATGTTGCATTATATCGCTTCACCACAAACTTATTACCATAATCTTACCTAATAAAATGTGTATTAGCAGAATTCTTAGGTCACTCTCCACGAAGTAGAAAGAAAAGCAAAGAACGCTTCAAACGCACACTACTTGGAAAGACAACTCCGTTATAACTCTTAATAACATGTAATGCAGTGTAATGGAATGTAATTTGTAATTAGAGTTATGTACTCATAACTAGGCCCAATGATTTTAATCACAACCGACTGGCAACTCCATGGCCTTAAGTGAAATTGTCTACCGTGTTTATTATTTCGTGGGAACGAATGATTAAATTGAGGGAACGAATTTTTATTTCGTGGGAACGAATTAATAAAAAAAAGAATTCTACGTACGATTCAATATAAATCTATATATTTCAGAATAAAAATGTGCACAGAGGTGAACATGGAATACTTTGAAACTATACACCACGAGATGGGACACATCGAGTACTTCATGGCGTACCGCGGCCAGCCTACAATATACAGGTATGACTGCAATATACATGTACAGGTATGGCTGCACCAAGACAGCCTACAATATACAGGTATGACTGCAATATATAGGTATGGCTGCACCAAGACAGCCTACACTATACAGGTATAGCTGCAAAAAGACGGCCTACAATATATAGGTATGGATGCACCAAGACAGCCTACAATATACAGGTATAGCTGCACCAAGACAGCCTACAATATACAGGTATGACTGCAATATATAGGTATGGCTGCACCAAGAAAGCCTACATTATACAGGTATACGATGTAGCTGCACCAGGACAGACTACAATATGCAGGTATAGCTGCACCAAGACAGCCTACAATATATAGGTATGGCTGCACCAAGACAGCCTACAATATATATGTATGGCTGCACCAAGACGGCCTACAATATATAGGCATGGCTGCACTAAGACAGCCTACAATATACAGGTATAGCTGCACCAAGACAGCCTACACTATACATGTATGGCCACAATATACAGGTATGGCTGCATCAAGACAGCCTACAATATACAGGTATGGCTGCACCAAGACAGCCTACAATATACAGGTATAGCTGCACCAAGACAGCCTACAATATACAGGTATGACTGCAATATATAGGTATGGCTGCACCAAGAAAGCCTACATTATACAGGTATACAATGTAGCTGCACCAAGACAGCCTACAATATGCAGGTATAGCTGCACCAAGACAGCCTACAATATATAGGTATGGCTGCACCAAGACAGCCTACAATATATATGTATGGCTGCACCAAGACGGCCTACAATATATAGGCATGGCTGCACTAAGACAGCCTACAATATACAGGTATAGCTGCACCAAGACAGCCTACAATATACAGGTATAGCTGCACCAAGACAGCTTACAATATACAGGTATGACTGAAATATATAGGTATGGCAAAATGTAGCCGCACCAAGACGGCCTACAATATGCAGGTATAGCTGCACCAAGACAGCCTACAATATAGAGGTATGGCTGCAACAAGACAGCCTACAATATACAGGTATGGCTACAATATACAGGTATGACTGCAATATATAGGTATGGCTGCACCAAGACAGCCTACAATATATACGTATGGCTGCACCAAGACAGCCTACAATATATAGATATGGCTGCACCAAGACAGCCTACAATATATAGGTATGGCTGCACCAAAAATAGCCTACAATATACATGTATAGCTGCACCAAGACAGCCTACAATATACAGGTATAGCTGCACCCTACAATATATAGGTATTGCTGAACCAAGACAGCCTACAATATACAGGTATGGCTGCACCAAGACAGCCTAACATATACAGGTATAGCTGCACTAAGACAGCCTACAATATACATGTATGGCTACAATATACATATATATGTTTGGTTGCATCAAAACCGCCTACAATATACAGGTATGGTTGCACCAAGACAGCCGACAATATACATGTATGGCTGCACCAAGACAGCCTACAATATATAGGTATAGCTGCACCAAGACAGCCTACAATATACAGGTCTAGCTGCACCAAGACAGCCTACAATATATAGGCATAGCTGCACCAAGACAGCCTACAATATACAAGTATAGCTGCACCAAGACCGCCTACAATATACAGGTATGGCTGCACCAAGACAGCCTACAATATACAGGTATGGCTGCAACAAGACCGCCTACAATATACAGGTATGGCTGCACCAAGACAGCCTTCAATATATAGGTATGGCTGCACCAAGACCGCCTACAATATACAGGTATGGCTACACCAATACAGCCTACAATATACAGGTATTGCTGCACCAAGACAGCCTAAAATATACAGGTATGGCTGCACGAAGACCGCCTACAATATACAGGTATGGTTGCACCAAGACAGCCTAAAATATACAGGTATGGCTGCACCAAGACAGCCTACAATATACAGGTATGGCTGCACCAAGACAGCCTACAATATACAGGTATGGCTGCACGAACACCGCCTACAATATACAGGCATAGCTGCAACAAGTCAGCCTACAATATACAGGTATGGCTGCATCAAGACAGCCTAAAATATGCAGGTATAACTGCACCAAGACTGCCTACAATATACTGGTATGGCTGCACCAAGACAACCTACAATATGCAGGTATAGCGAGAAAAGTGAAAGTAGCAGAGAATTACCATTCTATTCGGAGTAAATTGTTACCGTGGCACTATGAATTATCATTTAGTTATGTCGGACCTACAGCGATGGTGCCAACTCGGCCTACGTTATATAGCGTGACAATATGAATTATGATTCAGTAATGTCTGACCTACAGCGATGGTGACAACTCGGCCTACGTTATATAGCGTGACAATGTGAATCATGATTCAGTAATGTCTGACCTACAGCGATGGTGACAACTCGGCCTACGTTATATAGCGTGGCACTATGAATTATGATTTAGTAATGTCTGACCTACAGCGATGGTGACAACTCTGCCAACGTTATATATGCAAATTGGAGGTGTCTACAATATACATGTATGGCTACAATATACAGGTATGGCTGCACCAAGACAGCCTACATCATACAGGTATGGCGGCACCAGGACAGCCTACAACATACAGGTATGGCTGCACCAAGACCGCCTACAATATACAGGTATAGCTGCACCAAGACAGCCTTCAATATTTAGGTATGGCTGCACCAAGACAGCCTACAATAGACAGATATGGCTGCACCAAGACAGCCTACAATATATAGGTATGGCTGCACCAAGACAGCCTACAATATATAGGTATAGCTGCACCAAGACAGCCCACAATATACAGGTATAGCTGCACCAAGACAGCCTACAATATATAGGTATTGCTGCACCAAGATAGCCTAAAATATACAGGTATGGCTGCACCAAGACAGCCTACAATATACAGGTATAGCTGCACTAAGACAGCCTACAATATACATGTATGGCTACAATATAGAGGTATGGCTGCATCAAGACCGCCTATAATATACAGGTATGGCTGCACCAAGACAGCCTACAATATACAGGTATGGCTGCATCAAGACCGCCTACAATATACAGGTATAGCTGCACCAAGACAGCCTACAATATACAGGTATAGCTGCACTAAGAAAGCGCACCAAGAAATCCTACAATATACAGGTATAGCTGCATCAAGACAGCCTACAATATGCAGGCATAGCTGCACCAAGACAACCTACAATATACAGGTATGGCCGCACCAAGACAGCCTACAATATACAGGTATGGCTGCACCAGGACAGCCTACTATATACAGGTATGGCTGCACCAAGACAGCCTACAATATGCAGGTATAGCTAGAAAAGTGTAAGTAGCAGAGAATTACCATTCTATTCGGAGTAAACTGTTACCGTGGCACTATGAATTACAGCGATGGTGACAACTCGGCCTACGTTATATATGCAAGTTGAAGTTTTCTACAATATACATGTATGGCTACAATATACAGGTATGGCTGCACCAAGACGCCTACAATACACAGGTATAGCTGCACCAAGACAACCTACAATATACAGGTATGGCTGCACCAAGACAGCCTACAATATACAGGTATGGCTGCACCAAGTCCGCCTACAATATGCAGGTATAGCTGCACCAAGATAGCCTACAATATACAGGTATGGCTGCACCAATGCCGACTACAATATACAGGTACAGCTGCACCAAGACAGCCTACAATATACAGGTATGGCTGCACCAAGACAGCCTACAATTTACAGGTATAGCTGCACCAGGAGAGCCTACAATATACAGGTATGGCTGCAACAAGACAGCCTACAATATACAGGCATAGCTGCAACAAGTCGGCCTACAATATACAGTTATGGCTGCATCAAGACAGCCTAAAATATGCAGGTATAACTGCACCAAGACTGCCTACAATATACTGGTATGGCTGCACCAAGACAACCTACAATATGCAGGTATAGCGAGAAAAGTGAAAGTAGCAGAGAATTACCATTCCATTCGGAGTAAATTGTAACCGTGGCACTATGAATTATCATTTAGTTATGTCGGACCTACAGCGATGGTGCCAACTCGGCCTACGTTATATAGCGTGACAATATGAATGATGATTCAGTAATGTCTGACCTACAGCGATGGTGACAACTCGGCCTACGGTATATAGCATTGAAGTATGAATCATGATTTAGTAATGTCTGACCTACAGCGTTGCTGACAACTCGGCCTACGTTATATAGCGTGGCACTATGAATTATGATTTAGTAATGTCTGACCTACAGCGATGGTGACAACTCGGCCTACGTTATTTATGCAAATTGTAGGTGTCTACAATATACATGTATGGCTACAATATACAGGTATGGCTGCACAAAGACCGCTTACAATATACAGATATGGCTGCACCAAGACAGCCTACATTATACAGGTATGGCTGCACCAGGACAGCCTACAACATACAGGTATGGCTGCACCAAGACCGCCTACAATATACAGATATAGCTGCACCAATACAGCCTTCAATATATAGGTATGGCTGCACCAAGACAGCCTACAACATACAGGTATGGCTGCACCAAGACCGCCTACAATATACAGATATAGCTGCACCAATACAGCCTACAATATATAGGTATAGCTGCACCAAGACAGCCCACAATATACAGGTATAGCTGCACCAAGACAGCCTACAATATATAGGTATTGCTGCACCAAGATAGCCTAAAATATACAGGTATGGCTGCACCAAGACAGCCTACAATATACAGGTATAGCTGCACTAAGACAGCCTACAATATACATGTATGGCTACAATATAGAGGTATGGCTGCATCAAGACCGCCTATAATATACAGGTATGGCTGCACCAAGACAGCCTACAATATACAGGTATGGCTGCATCAAGACCGCCTACAATATACAGGTATAGCTGCACCAAGACAGCCTACAATATACAGGTATAGCTGCACTAAGAAAGCGCACCAAGAAAGCCTACAATATACAGGTATAGCTGCATCAAGACAGCCTACAATATGCAGGCATAGCTGCACCAAGACAACCTACAATATACAGGTATGGCTGCACCAAGACAGCCTACAATATACAGGTATGGCTGCACCAGGACAGCCTACTATATACAGGTATGGCTGCACCAAGACAGCCTACAATATGCAGGTATAGCGAGAAAAGTGTAAGTAGCAGAGAATTACCATTCTATTCGGAGTAAACTGTTACCGTGGCACTATGAATTATCATTTAGTTATGTTGGACCTACATCGATGGTGCCAACTCGGCCTACGTTATATAGCGTGACAATATCAATCATGATTCAGTAATGTCTGACCTACAGCGATGGTGACAAATCGGCCTACGTTATATAGCGTGGCAGTATGAATCATGATTTAGTAATGTCTGACCTACAGCATTGGTGACAACTCGGCCTACGTTATATAGCGTGGCACTATGAATTATGATTTAGTAATGGCTGACCTACAGCGATGGTGACAACTCGGCCTACGTTATATATGCAAGTTGAAGGTTTCTAAAATATACATGTATGGCTACAATATACAGGTATGGCTGCACCAAGACGCCTACAATACACAGGTATAGCTGCACCAAGACAACCTACAATATACAGGTATGGCTGCACCACGACAGCCTACAATATGCAGGTATAGCTGCACCAAGATAGCCTACAATATACAGGTATGGCTGCACCAATGCCGACTACAATATACAGGTACAGCTGCACCAAGACAGCCTACAATATACAGGTATGGCTGCACCAAGACAGCCTACAATTTACAGGTATAGCTGCACCAGGAGAGCCTACAATATACAGGTATGGCTGCAACAAGACAGCCTACAATATACAGGTATAGCTGCACCAAGACAGCCGACAATATACAGGTATGGCTGCACCAAGACCGCCTACAATATACAGGTATGGCTACACCAATACAGCCTACAATATACAGGTATTGCTGCATCAAGACAGCCTAAAATATACAGGTATGGCGGCACCAAGACCGCCTACAATATACAGGTATGGCTACACCAATACAGCCTACAGTATACAGGTATTGCGTGCACCAAGACAGCCAAAAATATACAGGTATGGCTGCACGAAGACCGCCTACAATATACAGGTATGGTTGCACCAAGACAGCCTAAAATATACAGGTATGGCTGCACCAAGACAGCCTACAATATACAGGTATGGCTGCACCAAGACAGCCTACAATATACAGGTATGGCTGCACCAACACCGCCTACAATATACAGGCATAGCTGCAACAAGTCAGCCTACAATATACAGGTATGGCTGCATCAAGACAGCCTAAAATATGCAGGTATAACTGCACCAAGACTGCCTACAATATACTGGTATGGCTGCACCAAGACAACCTACAATATGCAGGTATAGCGAGAAAAGTGAAAGTAGCAGAGAATTACCATTCCATTCGGAGTAAATTGTAACCGTGGCACTATGAATTATCATTTAGTTATGTCGGACGTACAGCGATGGTGCCAACTCGGCCTACGTTATATAGCGTGACAATATGAATGATGATTCAGTAATGTCTGACCTACAGCGATGGTGACAACTCGGCCTACGGTATATAGCATTGAAGTATGAATCATGATTTAGTAATGTCTGACCTACAGCGTTGGTGACAACTAGGCCTACGTATTATAGCGTGGCACTATGAATTATTGATTTAGTTATGTCTGACCTCCACAGCGATGGTGACAACTCGGCCTTACGTTATTTATGCAAATTGTAGGTGTCTACAATATACATGTATTGCTACAATATACAGGTATGGCTGCACCAAGACCGCTTACAATATACAGATATGGCTGCACCAAGACAGCCTACATTATACAGGTATGGACTGCACCAGACAGCCTACAACATACAGGTATGGCTGCACCAAGACCGCCTACAATATACAGATATAGCTGCACCAATACCAGCCTTCAATAAATATATTGGGTATGGCTGCACCAAAGACAGCCTACAACATATCAGGTATGAATGGCTGCACCAATTACCGCCTAACAATATAACAGATATACTTGCGCACCAATACAGCCCTACAATAATATAGGTATGCTGCCCACAAGACAAGCCTACAATAGGACAGTATAAAGTTGGCTGCACCAAGACAGCCTACAATATATAGGTATGGCAGCACCAAGACGAGGCCCTACAAGTATATATGGTATATGGCTGCACCAAGACAGCCTACAATATATAGGTGCTCGCGACCAAAGACAGCCCAAACTATATAGGTATGGCTGCACCAAGACAGCCTACAATATATAGGTATGGCTGCACCAAGACGGCCTACAATATACAGGTATGGCTGCACCAATACAGCCTACAATATATAGGTATGGCTGCACCAAGACAGCCTACAATATATAGGTAGAGCTGCACCAAGACAGCCTACAATATATAGGTATGGCTGCGCCAAGACAGCCCACACTATATAGGTATGGCTGCACCAAGACAGCCTACAATATATAGGTATGGCTGCACCAAGACAGCCTAAAATATATAGGTATAGCTGCACCAAGACAGCCTACAATATACAGGTATAGCTGCACCAAGACAGCCCACAATATATAGGTATAGCTGCACCAAGACAGCCTAAAATATACAAGTATAGCTGCAGCCTACAATATACAGGTATTGCTGCACCAAGACAGCCTAAAATATACAGGTATGGCTGCACCAAGACAGCCTACAATATACAGGTATAGCTGCACCAAGACAGCCTACAATATACATGTATGGCTACAATATAGAGGTATGGCTGCATCAAGACCGCCTACAATATACAGGTATGGCTGCACCAAGACGGCCTACAATATACAGGTATGGCTACATCAAGACCGCCTACAATATACAGGTATAGCTGCACCAAGACAGCCTACAATATACAGGTATAGCTGCACCAAGAGAGCCTACAATATACATGTAATGCCAAAATATACAGGTATGGCTGCACCATGACCGCCTATAATATACAGGTATGGCCGCACCAAGACGGCCTAAAATATACAGGTATGGCTGCATCAAGACCGCCTACAATATACAGGTATATCTGCACCAAGACCCTCTACAATATACAGGTATGGCTGCACCAAGACCGCCTACAATATACTGGTATGGCTGCACCAATACAGCCTACAATATACAGGTATGGCTGCACCAAGACCGCCTACAATATACTGGTATGGCTGCACCAATACAGCCTACAATATACAGGTATGGCTGCACCAAGACAGCCTAAAATATACAGGTATGGCAGCACCAAGACCGCCTACAATATACAGGTATGGCTGCACCAAGACAGCCTAAAATATACAGGCATGGCTGCACCAAGACAGCCTACAATATACAGGTATGGCTGCACCTAGACCGCATACAATATACATGTATAGTGCAACAAGACAGCCTACAATATACATGTATGGCTGCATGAAGACAGCCTAAAATATGCAGGTATAACTGCACCAAGACTGCCTACAATATACTGGTATGGCTGCATCAAGACAACCTACAATATGCAGGCATAGCGAGAAAAGTGAAAGTAGCAGAGAATTACCATTCTATTCGGAGTAAATTGTTACCGTGGCACTATGAATTATCATTTAGTTATGTCGGACCTACAGCGATGGTGCCAACTCGGCCTACGTTATATAGCGTGACAATATGAATTATGATTCAGTAATGTCTGACCTACAGCGATGGTGACAACTCGGCCTACGTTATATAGCGTGGCAGTATGAATCATGATTTAGTAATGTCTGACCTACAGCGTTGGTGACAACTCGGCCTACGTTATATAGCGTGGCACTATGAATTATGATATAGTAATGTCTGACCTACAGCCATGGTGACAACTCGGCCTACGTTATATATGCAAATTGAAGGTGTCTACAATATACATGTATGGCTACAATATACAGGTATGGCTGCACCAAGACCGCTTACAATATACAGATATGGCTGCACCAAGACTGCCTACACTATACAGGCATGGCTGCACCAGGACAGCCTACAACATACAGGTATGGCTGCACCAAGACCGCCTACAATATACAGGTATAGCTGCATCAAGACAGCCTTCAATATATAGGTATGGCTGCACCAAGACAGCCTACAATATATAGGTATGGCTGCACCAAGACAGCCTACAATATATAGGTAGAGCTGCACCAAGACAGCCTACAATGTATAGGTATGGCTGCGCCACGACAGCCCACACTATATAGGTATGGCTGCACCAAGACAGCCTACAATATATAGGTATGGCTGCACCAAGACAGCCTACAATATACAAGTATAGCTGTACCCTACAATATACAGGTATTGCTGCACCAAGACAGCCTAAAATATGCAGGTATGGCTGCACCAAGACAGCCTACAATATACAGGTATAGCTGCACTAAGACAGCCTACAATATACATGTATGGCTACAATATAGAGATATGGCTGCATCAAGTCCGCCTACAATATACAGGTATGGCTGCACCAAGACAGCCTACAATATACAGGTATGGCTGCATCAAGACCGCCTACAATATACAGGTATAGCTGCACCAAGACAGCCTACAATATACAGGTATGGCTGCATCAAGACAGCCTAAAATATTCAGGTATAACTGCACTAAGACTGCCTACAATATACAGGTATGGCTGCACCAGGACAATCTACAATATGCAGGCATAGCGAGAAAAGATGAAAGTAGCAGAGAATTACCATTCTTTTTCGAGTAAATTGTTACCGTGGCACTATGAATTATCATTTAGTTATGTCGGACCTACAGCGATGGTGCCAACTCGGCCTACGTTATATAGCGTGACAATATGAATCATGATTCAGTAATGTCTGACCTACAGCGATGGTAACAACAACGGCCTACGGTATATAGCATTGAAGTATGAATCATGATTTAGTAATGTCTGACCTACAGCGTTGGTGACAACTCGGCCTACGTTATATAGCGTGGCACTATGAATTATGATTTATTAACGTCTGACCTACAGCGATGGTGACAACTCGGCCTACGTTATATATGCAAATTGAAGGTGTCTACAATACATGTATGGCTACAATATACAGGTATGGCTGCACCAAGACCGCTTACAATATACAGATGGCTGCACCAAGACAGCCTACACTATACAGTATGGCTGCACCAGGACAGCCTACAACATACAGGTATGGCTGCACCAAGACAGCCTACAATATACAGGTATCTGCACCAAGACACCTTCAATATATAGGTATGCTGCACAAGACAGCCTACAATGTACAGGTATGCTGCACCAAGACACCTACAATATATAGGTATGGCTCACCAAGACAGCCTATATAGGTAAGCTGCACCAAGACAGCCTATAATATAGGTATTGCTGCGACAAGACAGCCCACAATATAGGTATGGCTGCACCAAGACAGCCTACAATATAGGTATGGCTGCACCAAGACTGCCTACAATATAATAGGTACAGCTGCACCAAGACAGCCTACAAGTATACAGGTATAGCTGCACCAAGACAACCTACAATATGATAGCCTGCATCAAGACGTCCTTCATATATGGTATGGCTGCACCAAGACACCTACAATATATAGGTAAGGCTCACCAAGCTACAATATATAGGTATAGCAGCCTGCTACCGAAGACTGCCTACAATATATAGGTATGGCAGCACCAAGACAGCCCACAATAATAGGTAGGCTGCACCAAGACAGCCTACAATATATAGGTATGCTGCAACAAGACAAGCAATATAGGATATAGTATGTGCTCAAGACAGCCCTTCACTACATATACAGGTAAATGCTGCACCAAGACAGCCTATATATAGGTATGGCTGCACAAGACAGCTACAATATACAAGGTATAGCTGTACCCTACTATACAGTATTGCGCACCAAGACACCTATATGCAGTATGGCTGCACAGCATAACAGCCTACAATACATGTAGCTGCATAACAGCCTATACAATCACAATATAGAGATATGGCTGCATCAAGTCCGCCTACAATATACAGGTATGGCTGCACCAAGACAGCCTACAATATACAGGTATGGCTGCATCAAGACCGCCTACAATATACAGGTATAGCTGCACCAAGACAGCCTACAATATACAGGTATGGCTGCATCAAGACAGCCTAAAATATTCAGGTATAACTGCACTAAGACTGCCTACAATATACAGGTATGGCTGCACCAGGACAATCTACAATATGCAGGCATAGCGAGAAAAGATGAAAGTAGCAGAGAATTACCATTCTTTTCGGAGTAAATTGTTACCGTGGCACTATGAATTATCATTTAGTTATGTCGGACCTACAGCGATGGTGCCAACTCGGCCTACGTTATATAGCGTGACAATATGAATCATGATTCAGTAATGTCTGACCTACAGCGATGGTAACAACTCGGCCTACGGTATATAGCATTGAAGTATGAATCATGATTTAGTAATGTCTGACCTACAGCGTTGGTGACAACTCGGCCTACGTTATATAGCGTGGCACTATGAATTATGATTTATTAACGTCTGACCTACAGCGATGGTGACAACTCGGCCTACGTTATATATGCAAATTGAAGGTGTCTACAATATACATGTATGGCTACAATATACAGGTATGGCTGCACCAAGACCGCTTACAATATACAGATATGGCTGCACCAAGACAGCCTACACTATACAGGTATGGCTGCACCAGGACAGCCTACAACATACAGGTATGGCTGCACCAAGACAGCCTACAATATACAGGTATAGCTGCACCAAGACAGCCTTCAATATATAGGTATGGCTGCACCAAGACAGCCTACAATGTACAGGTATGGCTGCACCAAGACAGCCTACAATATATAGGTATGGCTGCACCAAGACAGCCTACAATATATAGGTATAGCTGCACCAAGACAGCCTACAATATATAGGTATTGCTGCGACAAGACAGCCCACAATATATAGGTATGGCTGCACCAAGACAGCCTACAATATATAGGTATGGCTGCACCAAGACTGCCTACAATATATAGGTACAGCTGCACCAAGACAGCCTACAATATACAGGTATAGCTGCACCAAGACAACCTACAATATACAGGTATAGCTGCACCAAGACAGCCTACAATATACAGGTATAGCTGCACCAAGACAGCCTACAATATACAGGTATGGCTGCACCAAGACCGTCTACAATATGCAGGTATGGCTGCACCAATACAGCCTAGAATATACAGGTATGGCTGCACCAAGACAGCCTACAATATACAGGTATTTCTGCACCAAGACCGCCTACAATATATAGGTATGGCTGCACCATCACAGCCTAAAATATACAGGCATGGCTGCACCAAGACAGCCTACAATATACATGTATAGCTGCAACAAGACAGCCTACAATATACAGGTATGGCTGCACCAAGACCGCCTACAATATACAGGTATAGCTGCACCAAGACTGCCTACAATATACAGGTATGGCTGCACCAAGACAGCCTACACTATACAGGTATAGCTGCACCAAGACAGCCTACAATATACAGGTATAGCGAGAAAAGTGAAAGTAGCAGAGAATTACCATTCTATTCGGAGTAAGCAGTTACCGTGGCACTATGAATTATCATTTAGTTATGTCGGACCTACAGCGATGGTGCCAACTCGGCCTACGTTATACACCGTGGTACTAGGAATTATGATTTAGTAATGTCCGACCTACATCGTTGGTGCCAACTCGGCCAACTCGGCCTACGTTATGTAACGTGACAATATTAATCATGATTCAGTCATGTCTGACCTACAGCGCTGGTGACAACTCGGCCTATCATGATTCAGTAATGTCTGACCTACAGCGTTGGTGACAACTTGGCCTACGTTATATAGCGTGACAATATGAATCATGATTCAGTAATGTCTGACCTATAGCGATGGTGACAACTCGGCCTACGTTATATAGCGTGGCAGTATGAATCATGATTTAGTAATGTCTGACCTACAGCGTTGGTGACAACTCGGCCTACGTTATATAGCGTGGCACTATGAATTATGATTTAGTAATGTCTGACCTACAGCGATGGTGACAACTCGGCCTACGTTATATAAGCAAATTGAAGGTGTCAGTGAAACTCGGGGTTGGGGTGTGGGCGGGGGGTGGTCGGCGGGGGGGGGCGTCTGGGTGGTTGGGGAATTTGTTTGTATCGGTCCCCACCCTGACGTGTTTTGGGGTTTTGTGGTTGTTGGCAGGGGTTGAGTTGGGGGGGGTGGTGGGAGGGGTGTGGTACGTTTAATGGGGTTTAGGGGATTGCTGATCGTGGTCGTGGCTATCGGCTTTTGTCTGTGGGCGGGGGGGGGGGTGGGGGCGGGGTTAAGTCACACCTTTCACTGACCCGTTCAATATGCGAACTAATCACATGTCAATCTCCTCTTTTGAGAGAATTTCCTCTTTTTCACTAAAATTTCCATGAAAAAAGTTGCTGAGCTGTGTCCAAACTGCTTGAAAATAATAAAATCTTGGATTTGGTAGGGGTGTTTCCTCTGTTTTTGACCACTTTCCTCTTTTTCATAATTTCCTGTTGGCACCCCTGTAATCATCATGATTCAGTATATTCTGACATAAAGAGGCGGTGTCACGTTATGGAGTTAGCCCCATTATTAGGCATCACGGGACGGTTGAAAATAGACAAATTTGACCGCTGTTCTGACGGCGGGGGTTGAGTCTCGCGATCGTTTATGGAGGTTCTTGCGACAAATAGTGAAAACTACTCGCAAATGAAGTACAAATCGCGTGCCACAATAAAAATGCAGTAACCGCTTCAGATGTGTATATTTATTTGTTTACAAAGTTACCCCACCCACCTATTTAGGTCAGAAATTTCAACATGACTGAATTTGTTGGAATTGTTTTCTTGAAAATATAATACACAGATGCTTTGTTATGAATTTTCTATCATTTGTAACACCACACCATTTCCTGAAAATGATTCCAAAGTGGGGTCATAACACCTCAATTTTTCGCTACAAATGCCCGAGAAATCTCTTAAATTCTGACGCGAAAGCATACCGGTGAGACAGCATAGCATGCGCCATTTTCCAAGATGTCAAAATCAACCGGAGCTAACATTCAGTTTCGTAGAATTATGAAATACTCTATATACTCTATATACTCAATCCTCAGAAAGTCAAGAAATATTCATAAACCACATTGACCAGTGTAACTTGCAGGGTCGGTACTGAAATATTTAGAAAATCGTCCACCCCTTTTTTACCCCTAGCTGCGCTTTTTACCCCGTGAGGCCTTATGCCCCACGCCGAGGATTGGCGGTGCCGTATGTTTCGCCCTGTCCGTCCATCCGTCCGTCCGTCTGTCTGGTTTTTGTAAGAATTTCTCGCATCGCCTATAGGGGACCTAAGTTCGTCGACAGACCACATTTTCTAGTTCCACTGACTCCATAATCATGATTTAGTATTTTATGACCTTCAGATATGGTGACAACTCTACCTATTATATAACAAATTGGAGGTTACGGTGGACCAACAGGGGAGTGGGTGTGTGGGGTGGGTTTTTTTTCCACTGATTCCTTCAATATACAAATAATCATGATTTAATATTTTCTAACCCACAGAGATGGTGCCAATTCGGCATTCCACGAAGCTATAGGAGACACCATCAGCCTGTCCGTCATGTCCAACACACACTTGGAGACCCTGGGGCTGGCCGATGGGGGAACGCATTCACCCAACCATCACATAAAACGTAAGTTTTCTTACTTCTTGTATTCTTGATACATGTACACAGTACGAGTGTCAAAGACACGGTCGGTCCTAGAAACAAATGTGCGACCCCTCTCCATACCTCTCGCGAGGGTAGCAATTTAACCCCATATATTTAATGTAAGACATGGAAGAGTGATTTTCGCAATCGATTATCCGGTATGTTTGATATGTTAGCGATATAAAACTGTATCAATAAATTATTAATAAAGACCATACACATGCAGAAATTGGATATTGTACCGTGTCAATGTGTTTATCTGACATTTACATGTATATCGTGTAAATTTGAAAGTTTAATTTCGTTAAGTTGAATGTTGAACAACAACTAGAGAAAAGATGGCTTCCATGGGAAAATGATTTCCCTGTTCTATTATTTTTGACAATTTTCTAGTTCTACATCAAAGATTATTTGTTTAAAGGTATGAAATATATTATTTACTAAATTTTGACCTACATGCAACAGGTTTGGGTATCTTCGGTTGCTCACATGTTTTGATTGGGTCAAATTGATAACATATAGGAGGCGAATTATTGTAGCTAGGTCGGTCCCTCTTGTAATTATCCACTCGCCGATAGGAAACTGGGGACCGTTTCACTAAACTTCGTACGACTAATATGTTCGTAAGAGCACAATTTTGATAGTCAGTATATTTCACGTTAACAACTTTTTCTTGTGAACAATTATTGGATTTACATTGATTGAGCAATGGCTGCATATGCAGTATATGCTCAATAAATGTAAATCCGTCAATTGAAAATCCCAGGCGATCCTAAATTTGCACTTACGAACATTTTAGTCATACGAAGTTTAGTGAAACGGGCCCCAGGTGATATAGCGTTGGTCAATGTACGGAAGTACGTACGTGCGTACGTACGTTAGTAACACCTTTCATTTTTCAATAACTTATGAACCGCTTCGCCGGTTTTAATAATATTTGGCCACAATATGTGTCTATGTATGGTTCTTTGTTTTGCATACGACCCACGTCCGACTACCTAAGGTCAAGGCCACTGAATACTTACGTTAACCTTGTTTGAAAGGCATATGCGTGAACAAAAAAAATATCACCCACGATAGTGGAAAGTGAGACATAGCGGTCACAATTCCGGAATTCCGGCGTCGTCGTCGCCAGCGTCGTCGGTGTCGTCAACAATTTGGGACGTACATTTTAGACGTAGCCAAATTTTCCATATCTCTTGATCCGTTAGTCGGATCATTACCAAACTTCATAAATAGCTTCACCACATTGATAGCTATCCATCCAGTGTTATTCGGGTGACCTTGACCATTGTGGGACGTACATATTGGACGTAGCCAAATTTCCCATATCTCTAGATCCGTTAGTCGGATCATTACCAAATCTCATGAATAGCTTTCTCACATTGATGGCTATCAACCAATTGTCATTCGGGTGACATGACCTTCACCTTGGTGACCTTAACCTTTTGTATGACGTAAATTTCGAACGTAGCCAAACTTCCAATATCTCTTGATCTGTTAGTCGGATCATTACCAAATGTCATGAACAGCTTTCTCACATTGATGGCTATCCACCCACTGTCATTCGGGTGAAATTGGCCATCACCTTGGTGACCTTAACTATTGTGTCAACAATTGTGTTCATACGTCCAAATGTTGAATGCCTCCTGATTCGTTAGTCGGATTCTTTACCAAACTTCATCAATAGCTTTCTCACATTGATGGATATATACCAACATACGTCCAAATGTTTAATATCTCAAACGTCATATCATTACCAAATTTCATAAATAGCTTCCTCACATTGATAGCCATCCATTCTGCTGACATTTACGTCATCTTGGTGACCTTGCTTCCTTCCTCACTTTGATGGGTATCTACCCAACATCATTTGTGTGTCCTTGACCCTGGTGACCGAGACCTTCATATCAATTATTTCGAATTTCCTCATATTGTGACCTTGACCTTGGTGACATTGACCTTCGTGGCGATCGCCTCGTTCAGTTGGTGAGATACTCCCCGGCGATCGCCTTGTTATGAACTTGCAGACGAATTTAGACGGAACTTGGTATATGTAATGGACAGTCTGTGCCGTTTTTGATGTACTTTGTAATGGGGATAATAATTTCAGGTGAGCGATACAGGCCCATTTGGGTCTCTTGTTTTATTATTATCAAGGCTGATAGCGAGCGATTTTACGGATTTTTTTTTTATTAATTCATTCCCACGAAATAACAATTCGTTTCCTCAAGTTAACAATTCGTTCCCTCGAATTAACAATTCGTTCCCACGATATAACAATTCGTTCCCTCGAATTAACAATTCGTTCCCATGAAATGACAATTCGTTCACTCAATTTAACAATTCGTTCCCTCGAATTAACAATTCGTTCCCCCGAATGAACAATTCGTTTTTTTCGACTAAGAATATATATTTTTTCCTTTTCCGGCGAACTACTTCTACAGTTTTTGGCCGATTCTCTTCATACTCAGTATACAATCCCAGTGCAGGAGTGAGTAACATAAAATGTTCCCTGTCCCACCGATCCATCCGCAGTTATGTCCCTGTTTCGACTCTGAAAATAATTTTTTTCTCCAATCACTCACTCAGTGATTGGTGTTGTATTCATGAATTCTCAACAGCGGTGGCATTTTGTTTGACAAACAATTTTATAGTTTTCTTTATTGTGCAGGAGACATCAACTTCCTAATGAAACGTGCCTTACACAAGATCGCATTCTTGCCGTTTGGTTACATGATCGACAAATGGCGGTGGGACGTGTTTAGCGGGGTCACGGACCGCCAACATTACAATAGACACTGGTGGAATCTCAGGTAGGGCTACGGAGCCCCGCAGGGGACATGGATTTGTTTTTATTAATTCTTTCCCACGAAATAACTATTCGTTCCCTCAATTTAACAATCCGTTCCCTCGAATTAACAATTCGTTCCCACGATATAACAATTCGTTCCCTCGAATTAGCAATTCGTTCCCGTGGGAACGAATTATTAAATTGATGAACGAATTGTTATTTCGTGGGAACGAATTAATAAAAAATTGAATTGTACGTCCCATGCGGCCTTTGTATAGGGCCGTGTTTATGTTCCACAACTAATATATTGTTGTGACTGGATAACTGGGGTTTATAGGATTTGTGACCAGTGTAGCTCCTGGTCAAATAGCACACTCCTGTAGCCTGATACTGGCCTATAATGTTTCTTAGAAGCATGATGGGTGTTTTATTGATGGAATGGCGAAACGTGCAGATGCTGATCAGACTGCGTACACAGGCTGATCTGGACCTACACTGGTCGCAAAAACCATAAGCCCCATTTCTCGAATCACAGTCACATTTCTCGAATCACAGCCACAAACGGGTTCAAGATCACCAGCATCTACGCAGGGTCAAATTTTATTTTTAACCGAATATAGTCATGTAATATATCAAATCGAAGGTATTGACGAGACAATCACTCCGGAACATTTTTTGTCTAAATCATATGATTACGTCATCCAAGATGGCCACCGATAGTTCAAATGGTCATTCTTTTACTAAAGATTTCAAACGTCTTTTTCTTGTAAACTGCTTGGCCGATATTGGCCAAACTTAACTGTAATGGTCTGTGGATGAAGCCTGTTCATTTTTGTTAAAATGGAGGTCATCACCAAATCCAAGATGGCCGCCGTTGAGAAGTAGGTCAAATTCTTAAAAAATCTTCTTCTCACGAACCGCCAAGCCGATTTCGACGATACTGGGTGTGAATGATCGATAGTTAGCGCTGTTTCAGATTTGTTCATATGGTGGCCCCGTGTCATATTGGGCGTCGCCCGAGTCAAATAGATATTATTTTTAACCGAATATAAAGTCATATATATATTCAAATCGAAGTATTGACGAGGACGATCACTCGTGGAGATAGTCTAAATCAGATGATTTATGTCATCAGATGCCACTGTAGTTCAAAAGGTCATCTTTTACTAGATTTCAAACGTATTGCTGTGAACTGCTTGGCGATTTATGGCCAATGGCCACTTACTGTAATGTCTGTGGTGAAATTAAACCTGTCATTTTTGTTATGATGGGGTCATCACCAAATCCAAGATGGCCGCCGTTGAGAAGTAGGTCAAATTCTTAAAAAATCTTCTTCTCACGAACCGCCAGGCCGATTTCGACGATACTGGTATGAATGATCGATAGTTAGCGCTGTTTCAGATTTGTTCATATGGTGGCCCCTGGGTCAAAAATGGGCGTCGCCCGAGGGGTCAAATAGGGGTAAATTTTATTTTTAACCGAATATAGTCATATAATATATCAAATCGAAGGTATTGACGAGACGATCACTCTGGAGATTTTTTATTGTCTAAATCATGATGATATGTCATCCAAGATGGCCACTGATAGTTCAAAAGGTCATTCTTTTAACTAGAGTATCAAACGTCTTCTTCTGAACTGCTTGCCGATATGGCCACTTAACTGTAATGTTTCTGTTGGTGGAAACCTGGGTCAAAAATAAATGTAAAATGAGGTCATCACAAATATTCAAGATGGCCGCCGTTGAGAATGTTAGGTCTAATCTTAAAAAATCTCTCTCACGAACGCCAGCGATTTCGTTCCACGATACTGGCTATGAATGATCGAGTAGTAGCGCTGTTAAAAAATCTACGATTTGTTTCAGTATGGTGGCCCCTGGGTCATGGGCGTGCGCCCGAGGGGTCAAATAGGCCCCTAAAGGGTATAACCGATATAGTCATATATATATCAAATCGAAGGTATCGACGAGACGATCACTCTGGAGATTTTTTTGTCTAAATCAGATGATTATGTCATCCAAGATGGCCACTGATAGTTCAAAAGGTCATTCTTTGACTAAAGATTTCAAACGTCTTTTTCTTGTGAACTGCTTGGCCGATATTGGCAAACTTAACTGTAATGTTCTGTGGGTGAAACCTGTTCATTTTTGTTAAAATGGAGGTCATCACCAAATCCAAGATGGCCGCCGTTGAGAAGTAGGTCAAATTGTCAAAAAATCTTCTTCTCACAAACCTCCAAAACGATATCGACGAAACTTGGTAAGAATGATTGATAGTTACCGCTGTTTCAGATTTGTTCATATGGTAAAAATGGGTGTGGCCCGAGGGGTCAAATTGGGGTCAAATTTTATTTTTGACAGAATATGGCCATATAGTATATCGGATCGAATATATATCCATTGACCTCTTGGTGAAGTTTATTAGAGCTTGTGGTAATTGTATCCCCCAGACGATAGTCGGGGATACTATGGATTTGACGTCGTCACGCCGCGTCCGCCGCCGCGTCCGCCGCCGCGTCCGCCGCCGCGTCCGCAGACATTTTTGTGTCTGTGCTATAAGTATGAAACCGTATGGAATATTTTAACGAAACATCATCCATGCATAGATAACGAGTAAACAACGTGTCGCGCACAAGAACCACAACTCTCGGGTCGCTAATTAGGTTTGAGGAATTTGATTCCTCAAACCTTTTGTTTTCGTTGGTTTTTTTTTTTTCTTTTTATTCAGCCGTCGAGACTACAGCCCAAACCGCTGGTCGGATCGACTTCAAATTTTGTATACCGATTCGCATCAACAGTGAGACGAGAATAACGCAATTTTCAGAATTCTCATGACGCCACTTTTTACGAAACCGGAAGTGACGTCATATATCATATAATTCCCTATAACTTCCTTATTTTCCAACCAATTTCAAAAATTCTTTTTGAATTGTAAATTCTCTATCTTCCCTTCGCTGATAATGTTTGGCTATCTGCTCAAATGAGAGAGCTATAGACATGTGAAATTGAGAAAAATGAAAAAAATCAACAATTTCAGATTTTTATTTTATTTTAACGGGTGGTCTTTGAAAACAGTTTCCAATTTGTACAGTAATCTCAGCAACATAATTTTTTGACAGCGTCACGCGGGACATTCATCCGCACAGAAGATGATATTTTTCAGAGCAATGGCTTGAATAGTTCTGATTCTATTGTCTTTCAAACTTGGACGTTTTTTTTTCAATTTTCAAATTTGAAATGAAATGGTCATAACTTTTTTATTATCTAACCGATTTCAAATATTTTTTTTGCATTAAAAAGCCAACAAAATTCTCTATCTCCATTTCGCTGATAGTTTTTGGCTATCTGCCCAAATGAGAGAGTTGTAGGCATTTGAAGTTTTTAAAAAAAATTGAAATGGTCATAACTTCCTTATTATTCAAATATTTTGTTTGCATTAAAAAGCCAATAAAATTCTCTATCTCCGATTCGCTGGTAGTTTTTAGCTATCTGCTCAAATGCGCGAGCTACATGCATTTGAAGTTTGAGAACGAGCATATAAACTTAGCCGCCTAGAACAGTGTGTACAGCTGACAAACTTCGAGGTGGAGGCCAGACAGGTATGGTGGGCTGTATCAGACACTGGTTTTATATACGAACTGACATGCTGTGAGTGCTTTAGAATCGTCTCAACTTCAATGTCAGACTAGGAGGTTAACGGTACACATTTCGTAGAACGTTATATAATGAAAAATGCTTAGGATAGTCAAGCGATTCTGAAAATACAAAACTTTATTTTTTCAATTTCATTGGAATTGCATCAATTTTTTTTGAGTTTCATATGTTTTCGTCATTGGCAATGTCTTCTAATCACTTTGCCAGTGTACGTTTGTCAGTACATCAAGCCTCAAACCGTTGATGCAGCTTCAGCTGCTCTAGTTTTGGAGTTATTCCCCTTTGTTGATTTATTTTTTCTGACATGGCGGCAGGGGGATACAATGCGGTCGTTCTACTTTTATCTGCGGGATTCATAATTTTCAGAATCCTGATTTACTTGGTTTGGCCCTCATTTACGTTTTTGGCTTTCTTTTTGAGAGTTGACTCCATTTATGTGCATACTAAGAATAGTAGGATTATTACTAATCATATTAATTTTAGGCGATGGTGCTAATTGAAACTGGTGTGGTTAGGATCTGGCACCATGTTGGATTATTCTGATTTCAGGATTGACTATATAGTATTGTAAATATTCAGTTCTGATTTTGGCGTTTTCCCCCCATACAGGTAACATATGGGATTTGACTCTGTTGACTCGGCCTAAAATGACCTTAGCTGTTTACAGGCTGTTAAGCAGGTCTCATTATCAGCTTATTTTCGCTACTACGATAGTTTCAAAATCCTGGCACCAACTTGCATTTCCATGACACAGACCTTGAGTAGGTATATTTTTGTTTTAGTTATTTTAGTTATTGATCAGTTTCATATTTTGCAGATCATTGCTTGTATATTTGATGTTGAATGGACGTTAAACCTCATTTCTGTCTCCTTCCTGTTCAGTTGGTCAATAGGCAAATTATTATTTTTTCCACGAATGTGAAGTAAAATATATGTTTTTGGCTTAGTTATGTCTGAGTTGGATCAAGTCGTACTCCTGGTGAAAGTAGTAAGATAAATTGTTTATTACTTTGATATATACAGTAACATTTACTGTATATAGTTCTATAAATATTGTGTTTGGGGAATTTCCCTCATTGTGCACAGGTTGAATACACGATAATCCATCCCGTTGACTTGGTTTTATAGCAAATGCGTTCAACTTGTTTCTTTGGTACGAGTAAAGTGATGACGTTAAAATCATTTTGACCTCACTCCTTAAAAAGTGTCTAGACACCATTTGTAGCACATGTCATGTAAGCAAATGTCTACCCTAATAAAGGTATAGCAGTAAATCACATGCACATTCGCAATATATGTTACATCAGAAGGTACCAACAAATTCTGTGGATTGTAAGTGAAGAGTCTTTGTGGAATCAAGATGACCACTATGGAGGCTTTTAGGTGAGCGATACAGGCCCATTTGGGCCTCTTGTTTTTCCATTAAAGTATCTAAATACCTAACTACTCCAATTTTCGGATTTTTACAGAGTTGACCCGAGCGTCATTCGGAAAATATATCGGGCACGGAACGAAGGTTTAAAGGTACATGCCCACTCAGTAGGTACAAATTGTTCTTTATAGGAATAAGTGTATAATTGTGCCACTATTCCACCAGTTCTAAAGATTACGAGTGCCCGCTATACAGATATAATCATTTAGTAATCTTTATTGTATTGATAGTGATGCGCGTTTGTATCAGGCTATTTTCATATGCAAATGAGCATGATATGTTTTAATTATTTAAACTAATTAAATGCGTCACCTGAAAAATAATATTTTCGTCAGATTATAAAGTATGACCATTGCACATCAAAAAATAAATACAGAGAATAAATAGTAATGTCCGTTAACATTTTAAGGAAACACGGCTATATCCCGTGATGTCAGTATGGAAATTTACGTCTGATATACATTGTATAATAATGTCAATCAATACGTGGGGTAATGATGAATAAATGTTTATTTTGCCAGAAAATGTCTCAGATGATGTCTCTGATATAAAGAACAGTTTGTGCCTACTGAGTGGGCATGTACCTTTAACCCTAACCGAACAACAAATGTTGATACGTGTATCGGCTATAGAGTCATGTGAAAATGAATGCACATAGTTTCTAAGAGTGTCCAAATAGAAACCTGGGCCCCATTTCACTAAACTTCGTGCGACTAAAATGTTCGTAAGAGCTAAGTTTATTTCACATTAACAATGTTTTCTTGTAACAGTAACAATTATTGGATTTGCATTTATTGAACATAGGCTATGCAGCCTATGCTCAATAAATGTAAATCCATCAATTGAAATTCCCAGACGATCCTGAATTTGCACTTACGTACATTTTAGTCGTACGAAGTTTAGTGAAACTGGCCCCTGTTTGATTGGTTTGTTAGAAAACCTAATACAGTTGAAGCTCTACAAACCGGACACAGACAAACGTTAGTTGTGCTTAATTTCCATGTTTCCTTGCCATTTACATTCAATGGTAAGGTGTGTTCATGATCGCAAAGCGCCCACGCTTGTCTTGAAGTAGTCATCTGTCTGTATTACAGTGGAATCTCTCTAAACCGGACAACCTGGGGACCTCCCGGGGTGTCCGGTTTAGAGGGGTTCCACTGTATCAGGCCATATTAGGTGAGTTTCGCATATGGGTGTTTTAAGTTAAGATGTGTTGTTCAGTATTAATGGAATATGCTATTCTGCATATTACAAACGCTAGTGTTATTTTGCCACCGCAACGATAGTTGTCGGTGGCATATATTGTTTACCCTGTCCGTCCGTCCGTCCGTCCGGGCCAATGTCCGGGGGTTTAAAGTTAGGGGCGTGGCCTAACACAAACGATTCCTTTGATTTATTTCTTAAGCTGATAAATTCTATTGATGTTTAGGGGCTTTTTCTTTGATCTTCAAACAATGGAAATACCCCATAAACCCTAAATGTTGGAACGTCCGTCCGTCCGTCCGTCCGTCCGTCCAATAATTGATGTAGTTCGTACATATTTAGTGTGGTGTGGTCATGTACTTGGGTTTTTTTGCAGTCATCTTGGATTTTGGCTGCCATTTTTGTCGAGCCCGCTTGCGGAAAGCGATACATAGTGATCACAATGACGTCCGGGTGTGCGCTCGTGCGTGCGTGCGTGCGTGCGTGCGTGCGTGCGTGCGTGCGTGCGCGTGCGTGCGCGTGCGTGCGTGCGCGTGCTGCGTGCGTGCGTGCGTGCGTGCCGTCCGTCCGTCCGTCCGTCCGTCCGAAATATGCGTTAAAGTTTTTAAATACCTTATATATCTGCAGTCCTAAGTCACATTGACTTGAAACGTCATATGCTTATTAGTCATCATCCATATATTCATGCTGTATCCCACTCATGCGGCCCCTGTGCCCAAGGTCAAATGATTTAGAAGTTTGCTTTACATTTTGTCAAAATTTGCGTTATCAGATACCTACTATCTCTGTAACCATAAGTCGGATTTGCTTTAAACTGTGTATGCTTATTGGTCATCATCCATATATGCATTCTGTGTCCCACTCATGCGACCCCTGTGTCCCTATGTCAAGGTCACATGACTTAGAAGTTTGGTTACAGTTTCTGTCAAAATTTACGTTAAAGTTTTCACATACCTACTCTTTCTGTAACCGTAAGTCAGATTTGCTTGAAATCCGTATGGTTATTGAGCATCATCGATATATTCATTCTGTGTCCCCCAAGGTCAAGGCCAAATGACTTAGAAGTTTGCGTTATTATAAAATCTGCGTTAAAGTTTTTACATACCTTATATCTCCACAACTTGTTACTCCAATTTACTTCCAACTTCCAATACTTCTTATTCATCATCCATATTTTCATTCCATTGCCTGCCCATGTGGTCCACATGACCAAGGTCAAGGTCAAATGACTTTGAAATAAGCGTTAAAGTTTTTACATACCTCACATCTCCACAACACGTACTTCGATTTGCTTCCAAGATCCAATACTTCTTATTGATCATCCATATTTTCATTCTATAGCCTGCCGATGTGGTCCACATGCCCAAGGTCAATGTCAAATGACTTTTAAATTTTGTACATACATTATATCTCCACAACACTTTACTTCAAACTTCAAATAATTCTTTATTATCTTCCATAATTTCATTCTATAGCCCACCCATGCGGCCCACATGCCCAATATCAAGGTATAATGACTTTAAAAGTTGCGTTAAAGTTTTGTATACCATATATACACAACCCTTAATTCAAACTTAAAATAAATACACTCTGATGCCTCGGCGGGCTTGACATGCGGGCCGCGGCCATCTGGTTGGATTAAAATGGTCAATTTCGATTTCAGGAAGAGTTATTTTTATAACAAATGTTCATAATGTACATATATCATTATATGTGTGTTGTTAGGTGTGGAAAGTGACCTTGAACTACATTCCTTGAAATATAGGTCACGTCCGTCAAAACTTGGACATACGACTAAATTTCGCATATCGCCTCATACGTTAGTGTGATCTTCGCCAAATGTCTTCAGTATCTTGCTTACATTCCTAACTATCCTGTGTCATTCAGGTGACATTGACCGACTGTCATTGAAATTTAGGTCACGTCCGCCAAAACGTGGACCGTCCAAATTTCCCATATCTCCTGATACGTTAGCCGTATGTTCACTAAAGATAAGACGTTGTTTTCGTACATTGATACAATGTAGCTAACCACTGTGTGTCATTCGTGTGACCTTCACCTATTTTGTCAATCGCCTAGTCACCATACACCATACACTCGCCATACAGTCCCAGCAATGTGTCCGTCACATAATTTTGATGCATACTTATCTTGCTAAGTACACTTTGAGGGATAAATAATTTTCAATTTAACAATACATTTTTAGCTCGACTATTCGACGTCGGCGTCACCGTCACGCCTTGGTTAAGGTTTTTAGTCAAGCTTGTATATGGAATACTACTGGCCCTACACCCATCATACTTGCACAACTTCATCTCCTAGTGATGTACATCAATAACCCCTGATCTATATTTGACCTTCACCTACATTTCCTCTTGAATTACTTAGTTAATTCCCCTTGGTTAAGGTTTTTAGTCAACCTTGGTTAAGGTTTTTAGTCAAGCTTGTACATGGAATACTATTGTGCATACAGACACCATACTTGGACAACCTTTTCTCATAGCGATGTACATCAATAACCCCTGATCTATATTTGACCTTGACCTACATTTCCTCTTGAATTACTTACTTAATACCCCTTGGTTAAGGTTTTTAGTCAACCTTGGTTAAGATTTTTAGTCAAGCTTGTACATGGAATACAATTGTGCATACAGACACCATACTTGGACAACCTTTTCTCATGTGGATTTACATCAATAACCCCTGATCTATATTTGACCTTGACCTACATTCCCTCTTGAATTACTTACTTAATTCCCCTTGGTTAAGGTTTTTAGTCAAGCTTGTATATGGAATACTCCTGGTCCTACACCCACCATACTTGAACAACTTCATCTCCTAGTGATATACATCAACAACCCCTGACCTATATTTGACCTTCACCTACATTTAACCTTGAATTACATAGTTAATTCCCCTTGGTTAAGGTTTTTAGTCAACCTTGGTTAAGGTTTTTAGTCAAGCTTGTACATGGAATACTAGTGTGCATACAGACACCATACTTGGACAACCTTTTCTCATAGGGATGTACATCAATAACCCCTGATCTATATTTGACCTTCAAGTTGGCCTACATTTCCTCTTGAATTACTTAGTTAATTCTCCTTGGTTAAGGTTTTTAGTCAAGCTTGTATATGGAATACTCCTGGCCCTACACCCACCATACTTGGACAACTTCATCTCCTAGTGATGTACATCAAGAACCCCTGACCTATATTTGACCTTGACCTACATTTAACCTTGAATTACATAGTTAATTCCCCTTGGTTAAGGTTTTTAGTCAACCTTGGTTAAGGTTTTTAGTCAAGCTTGTACATGGAATACTAGTGTGCATACAGACACCATACTTGGACAACCTTTTCTCATAGGGATGTACATCAATAACCCCTGATCTATATTTGACATTGACCTACATTTCCTCTTCAATTACTTAGTTAATTCCCCTTGTTTAAGGTTTTTAGTCTAGCTTGTATATGGAATATTCCTGGCCCTATACCCACCATACTTGGACAACTTCATCTCCTAGTGATGTACATCAACATCCACTGACCTATATTTGACCTTGACCTATATTTAACTTTGAATTACTTAGTTAATTCCCCTTGGTTAAGGTTTTTAGTCAAGCTTGTACATGGAATACTATTGTGCATACTAACACCATACTTGGACAACCTTTTCTCATAGCGATGTACATCAATAACCCCTGATCTATATTTGACCTTGACCTACAATTCCTCTTGAATTACTTACTTAATTCTCCTTGGTCAAGGTTTTTAGTCAAGCTTGTAGATGCAATACTCCTGGCCCTACACCAACCATACTTGGAAAACTTCATCTCTTAGTGATCTACATCAATAATCCCTGACCTATATCTGACATTGACCTACATTTAACCTTGAATTACTTACTTAATTTCCCTTCGCTAAGGTTTTTAGACAACCTTGGCTAAGGTTTTTATGCAGGCCGCGGCCACATTGACCTACATTTAACCTTGAATTACTTACTTAATTTCCCTTGGTTAAGGTTTGTATGCAGGCCGCGGCCACCTTGTTTGTCAAGCTATGTGTACATCGACAACCCTCGTAGTCGAGCTATGCTGTTCTCCTACAGCTCTTGTTATTATTATACTGAATTTATTACATTATCACAGCCATTGTGGCTGTGATAACGTAATAAATTCAGTATAATAATTCTGAATACTTTTAATCATCAAATATATGCAGTCGTTAGTTCTATATGAAATAATGGATTTCGGAAAGAATAAATGAATACTCCCTCAAAGTATACTTAGCTATATAAGTCTGCTTTGCAATGTTGATGAAATCGCGTACAGGAGTGCTTAGTCTCGTCTGGGGCTATGAATTCTTATGACCCAGGCCTAACAGATCCCGAGGTTGAATGAGCACGCGAATAATAAGTATTCGGGATCATGGTAAATTGGTAATATTTCCTTAAGTATATCTAGAAACTAGCAGAAAATCGGAAAGAAATAAAGAGCACTGAAAACCAATAACCACAACCACATGGTTAGGTATACCATCAGAGACCTCTAATAGACTTATTATACCGTTTTATTTTGGTTTTCACGGCATACGAAATTCATGATCACAAATTTCACCACCCCAATTTCTATTGTCAGAGTCGAATTAATATTCATACAAACATGTTGTAATTTCCTGTCGAACTTTACAGGTTAGAATATCAGGGAATTACAGCACCCGTTCCAAGAAGCGAGGAAGACTTTGACCCCGGCGCCAAGTTCCACATTCCTTCCAATTCGCCTTATATATGGTAAGGCCTATAAATACGGAGCCCCGCAGGGGACATGGATTGTTTTTATTAATTGATTCCCTCGAATTAACAATTCGTTCCGACGACATAACAAATCGTTCCCACGAATTAATAATTCGTTCCCATGGGAACGTGGACGCTAACTTGAGGGAACGAATTGTTAATTCGTGGAAACTAATTGTTAAATTGAGGGAACGAATTGTTATTTCGTGGGAAGGAATTAATAAAATAAAAGAATGCTACGTCCCCTGCGGGGCTCCGTAGGTAAAGCCTATAAACATATGGTGTCTTTACATTGCAACTTTAAATATGTTCTGTTGCGGACAACCAGAATTTGCATACAAATATACAGCGCGTATTTGTTCCTGGGGCCCGTTTCACTAAACTTCGTACGATTAAGAAATTCGTTCAACATTACTATTTATGGCATTTGCTGGGACAACATATGAAGTTGTAAAATTAATTAATAACATTCTTCGTACGAACATTTTAGTCGTACGAAGTTTAGTGAAACGGGCCCCTGGTTCCATAAACGGACGATTACATGTGTCTTTCATTTATACATCGACTTCGTTTTTATAAGCCCGGGACGTATTATGTATATACCTTGAACCAGGCGGGGGGGGGGTCGACAGGCGGGCGGCCAGGCACAGCTTGTCCACGATATAACTAGAGTTCTACTTGACATGGAAGAATCCTATTGATTTTCAAAGATTTCGGATGACTTGGCTTCCTTTGGAAGCCATTTGTATGCACTCGCCACCGCATGGTGAGAGGGACATATAGAGAATAGTAGGTTAGTGCCGTGAATGGGAAAACATATCTGGCAAGGCTCAGGAAACGAGATGGGCGATGCTCTGCCGAGCACATCCCGTTTCCGTGCCGCGCCTGATAGTTTTCCCATTCACGGCACTAACCTACTATTCTATTTATCCCGTCAACACCTACAAATGGCTTTAAAATGGAAAGAAAATAACTCCAGCCACCGCACATATTCATACGCAGTGATTAGGTTGTATTGACAGGATATCAAAAATGTTTCATGGCATCGTGTTTCACGGCACATACGCACTGTGTTGACGGGATAAATAGTGTTACCGGCGTCCATATGTCGCTAAACCTTAACGCTCGGGTAAATGTCTTATAACTTCGGTTTCCTTGCACATATCGGCTTGATATAACACACACACATTGCTCGAATGGTCCTCTACCGCCACGATCGTCCCGCTCCTGCTAAACCCAGGGTCAAGGTCACATACTTGGTGCGTTCGAAACCTTAACACTCGGGTAAATGTCTTATAATGTCTGTATCCTTGATTGGATCTGCTTGATAGCTCACACATGCATTGCTTTAATGATCTTCTACTGCTCTGTGACAAATCCACGATCGTCGCGCTCTCGCTAAACCCGGGTTCAAGGTCACATTCTTGATGCATTCGAAACCTTAACGCTCCGGTAAATGTATTCTATTGTCTGTTTCCTTACACGGATCTGCTTGATATTTCACACACACATTGCTATAATGGTCCTCTACCACCCTATGACAAATCGACGATCGTCCCTCCCTCGCTAAGCCCAGGGTCAAGGTCACATCCTTGGTGCGTTCGAAATCTTAAGCTCGGGTAAATGTCTTATAATGTATGTTTCCTTACACGAATCTGCTTGATATTTCACACACGCATTGCTCTAAAGGTCCTCTACTGCCCTGTAAAAAAGCACACGATAATCTTGCCCCGCTAAGCACAGGGTCAAGGTCTCATACTTGGTGCGTTCGAAAGTCGGGTAAGTGTCTTATAATATATGTTTCTTGCATGGATCTGCTTGATTTTTCACACACCCATTGCTCTGATGGTCTGCTGTCATGCTGTGACAAATACACGCTTGTCTGGCCCTCTGTGTTTTCAAATGTGCGTCGTGTTTTTGTCGCACCTGCTTTAGCAGAAGGCGCTATTATAGTCACTGCTTTATCCGTCGCCGTCGCCGTCGTCGTCGTCATCATCCGCGTGGTCGTCGTCCGAAATGTCAAAGTTTGTATAAGCTTCGTCATCATGGTATAACTTTAATATTACTTAACGGAATGTTTCAATATTTGGACACTTGTTACAGGTGAGCATTCGGAACAGACTCGTGCCGCAATAACACGATATTGACCTTTTTTACCTTCACATTTTTGCGGAAACATATTTTGCGTCAAAAAGTTTGTACTAGTTTTTTTCATCATGATATAACTTTAATATTTCTTAACGGATTGCTTCAATATTGAACACTTGATACATGTGATCATTCGGAACTCCCGCATGCCTCAATTAACATGACCTTGACCTTCGCATGTTTGCGGAAATACTTTATTTTGCATCACAAAGTCTGTACAAGTTTCTTCATCATCGTATAACATGAATGTTACTTGATGGATTGCTTCAATGTTACATGCAAGCATTTTGGAACATAGTCATACCACCATTAACAAGACCTTGACCTGTTTTATCTTCACATACTTGTGAAAACACGTAGCCGTTTGTTTGCGTCAAAAAGTGTGTACACGCTTCTTTATCATCGTATAACTTTAATATTACTTGACGGATTGCTTCAATATTTGGACACTTGATGCATGTAAGCATTTGGAACACACTCATGCCGCCAATAACATGACCATCACCTTTTTTACCTTAATATTTTTGCGGAAACACATAGCCATGATTTTGCGTCAAACAGTTTGTAAAAGCTTCTTCATCATGCTATAACTTTAATATTACTTGATGGTTCTATTCAATATTTGGACACTCGATACATGTAAGCATTTGGAACACACTCATTCCGCCATTAACATGACATTGACAACCTTCACATGGTTGTGGAAACACGTATTGTCTTTGGCTGCCAGCGAGGGCATTCGTGTGCCGACAGGCCTTGTCCACGCAATACAATGTATATCAAGTTCTACTTGACTTATTTTAACCAAATTCGTAAAACATGTTTATCACGGCAAGATGAAGAACCTTATTGAATTTCCAAATTTATGACATCTCACATTGGTGGCCTTTTTTCGTCGCGCCCGTTTGCAGATAGCGCGATATAAACGGCACATTGGCGTACGTATGTCCGACATGCCGGCCGCGGCCATCTAGTTTTTAATGTTCGTACTCTGTATCCTTGTCCTGCTGACACTCTACTGGGGATATCTGAGTCCCCGATGACACTCTACATGGGATATCTCAGCCCCTACTGACACTCTACTGGGTATATCTGAGCCCCTAATGACACTCTATTGTGGATATCTGAGCCCCTACATGCACTCTACTGGGGATATCTGAGCCCCTATTGACACTCTACAGGGGATATCTGAGCCCCTGCTGACATTATACTGGGGATAGCTGAGCCCCTGCTGACACTCCACTTGGGATATCTGAGCCCCTACAGGCACTCTACTGGAGATATCTGAGCCCCTACTGACACTCTACTGGGGATGGATATCTCAGCCCCTACTGACACTCTACAGGGGATATCTGAGCCCCTACCTGACATTCTACTGGGGATATCTGAGCCCCTACTGACACTCTACTGGGGGATACCTGAGCCCCTACTGACACTCTACAGGGGATATCTGATCCCCTACTGACACTCTACTGGCGATATCTGAGCCCCTACTGACACTCTACTGGGGATATCGGAGCCCCTACTGACACTCTACAGGGGATATCTGAGACCCTACAGTCACTCGACTGGGGATATCTGAGCCCATACTGACACTCTACTAGGGATATCTGAGCCCCTACTGACGCTCTACTAGTGATATGAGCCCCTATTGACACCCCTTTACAGATATAGAGCTACTGACTTACTGGGGATAGCTGAGCCCCTACAGTCACTCTACTGGGGATATCTGAGCCCATACTGACACTCTACTAGGGATATCTGAGCCCCTACTGACACTCTACTGGGGATATCTGAGCCCCTACTGACAATCCACTGGGGATATCAGCCCTGGGGATATCTGGGCCCCTACATGCACTCTACTGGGGTTATCTCAGCCCCTACTGACACACTACTGGGATATCAGAGCCCCTACTGACACTCTACTGTGGTGTCCGAGCCCCTACTGACACTCTACACGGGATATCCGAGTCTCTGGGGATATCTGAGCCCCTACTGACACTCTACTGTGGATATCTGAGTCTCTGCTAACATTCTACAGGGGATATATGAGCACATACTGACGCTCTACTGGGGATATCTGATCCCCTACTGACACTCTACAGGGGATATCTGATCCCCTACTGACACTCTACATGGGATATCTGAGCCTCTACTGACACTCTACATGGGATATATGAGCCCCTACTGACACTCTGCAGGGGATATCTGATCCCATACTGACACTCTACATGGCATATCTGAGTGATATCTGAGCCCCTACTGACACTCCACTTGGGGATATCTGAGCCCCTACTGACACTCTACTGGGGATATCTGAGCCCCTACTGACACTCTACAGGGGATATCTGAGCCCCTGCTGACACTCTACAGGGGATATGTGAGCCCCTTCTGACTCTCTACTGGGGATATTTGGTCCCCTGCTGACTCTCTACTGGGGATATCTGGTCCCCAGCTGACGCTCTACTGTAGATATCTGAGCCCCTGTTGGCACTCTACAGGGGATATCTGAGCCCCTGCTGACACTATGTGTGTATCTGTGTGGGAATATGAGCCCCTGCTGACTACTACAGTAACTCTGCAAACTCCCATAGCAGAAGTGTGACTGTGACTGGAGAAATACGGCTTATGGGAAGTTCCAACATGTCTCCTGGTTAAACAGCACACTCGCGGATGCACATGCTGATCTAGATGTACTCTGTTGGCAAAACACATAAGCCCCATTTCTCCAGTCACAGCCAGAGTTAAGTTACGGATGGTCCGGGAGTTGTGCAGCCTCACTGTCCGCAACTATACTGTCGTTTACTCTGCTTACAGCTACTTCCTCAGTTTTATCAGCCAGTTCCAGTTCTACGAGGCGATGTGTGACGCCAGCCAACACACGGGTGAACTGTACAACTGTGATTTCTTCCAGTCCTCCGATGCTGGTGATAAACTCAGGTCAGTTATATAAATAACTGAATAGTTACAGAAATAGAGAATAGTAGGTTTGTGCCGTGAATGGGAAAACATATCTTGCAAGGCTTGTATCAGTATCTTGTATATATGATTACAATGACTTTTCATAACAGAAAAACACATCTGACGTAAACATCTATATTATCCCGAGTGTCCAGCTTAGACGGGTTCCACTGTATATTGATTGTGATTCTGGTGAGGATGAATCGTTAAATTACTCCATTTCAGAAGCATGATGGAACTTGGCAAATCGCTGCCGTGGAAAGACACCATGGAACGGTTAACCAGCACAAGGGACGTGAAAACAGATTCCATTAAAAGATATTTCCGAACTTTATTCATGTGGCTGGAACTGGAAACAACCGATGACCATCTGGGATGGTCCGAAGCAACTGTCAATTGGCAACATAGTTAACCTTTATTTTAAATAAATATTCCCGTCCTCAATTTGAAAAGTTAGTGGGAAAAGGGGGCTAACTCAGTTCGATTAGCCCCCCTTTTTTCACTGATCGCGTCAATGTTTTGGTGTTTTCCCCCCTTCGAAATGGGTCTACTTAATATGCCAATGGTTGGCTCAATCGGAGGTGATTCACCTATCGTGTCCAAACATTGTTTAAACAAAGTAGACGCTCTATATTGGCCTACTACAGATAACAAGGGTGCACTGTGCAGTATTATACAAACGAAATGGGATACTCTGTATAATGTTCAGGAACATCAAATAAAAACGACATAGTAATAATGTTTATTTGATTTTCATGAACATTATTTAATGGTCTGTCATGTCATAGTCTAACAGTACGACCCCATCGTTCAATTAAAATTACCCTTCACATGGTCCCAACCTGCCGCCAGCCGAGCAACTACAGGGTGGACCAACAAAAAAATGGACACTTTTTATAACTGATATCTCCATATATAATCTATAAATATGCACACATTTTTATATGCACATTGATTATACATTTGGCATACGACTTCATCGAAACCAAACGCATACTGTTGCCATGGCGATTTTGACGTCATTGGGTCGAAATCGAAAGAAATGTAAACATCTGTATGTAACGCTGTAAAAATGCAGTAAAATGGTACTAAACCACTTTCCCGCCGAAAAATTACATCTAGTACATTGAATCCATCATTGAGTAAGTAAAGACATACATTCATCGCTTACATTAGGCATTATATACTGCAAGTTTGCCTCAAAAATAAGAATGGCTGACATCTGTGTTACTTTGAGCATTCAATCTGTCTTACGTGTGTAGGTTGTTGCTGGTGGCATTTATCAATTTATATGTGTACTATTTGCTGTTTTGCTGTAAATGGCATTTAATCTGTTCGGTATATCATTTAGGTCACTCTTTAAATGAAAATAATGGACATGGTACAGCTTTTCAACGGTTTCACAACGTTCTCAGCAATGGAAATTACTGAGTATGACGTCAAAATGCGTGCTCTATCAGTATTAAACAATTTGTATCCGTCAAATAGCACAGAAATTACATAATATGTATGCCAACATTTATTATCTATCTCCACCATTTTAGTTTGTACATGCTATCGGACAGTTTCACCACATGGAGCGTTTGACATGTACAGTAAATAATATGGAAGCAAATATAATAAAATTTGGTGAAATTCATCCAAGATATTTATATAGGACAACAACGCCCTATGCATATTATTTCAGCAGACTACACAAAAAGCTAGATACATACCATCACTCACAAAATATATAATGGACATTTTGTCTATCTTGTCTAATTGTAAAATGTCAAACTGATGCATTGTCTATTATTAGAAGTGCATCTGCCATAGGTAAAAGCCGTATTTACTCGTATAGCAGGCAAGTAAACAATAGTGACACTACACTCAGATAACTGTTTAAAAGTCACTGGATTCGATACAGTATTTATGTTAATATAGGTATATATCTACAGCACTGTGTATTGTTCTTACTGTTGCACGGTCTTTACTGAATTCCAAAACATTTTAACAAAGAGTCAACAAACCCTTCAGATATCAGATATCAGACTCCGTATATAAATTTGATGGAAAAAACAGACATTAAGCGCTGTCAGGTCAGTTTTCAACCAAAGTATTGCGTGAGTCCATCGCCATTGACAATATAACAGACCAGCTGGCCATTTTGAATTGCGGTAAGGATATCATGACCGGGGTTAATTACGTCTCTGGGGTGATGACCGCTCCACTGCTGAGAACTGGGTGTTGCTTAGACCGTTGTCGGCAATACATATCGTTCGTTAGAATTATACAGCCTGATTATACAACCATTTCAATTTTTTCAATACAGTTAACAGGTAAAATCCGAAATGGCAAACTCGTCGTGATGCCCTGCCTCCTGTGGCTGATCTTCCTGTTCCTGCGGGTGTTCCTCCACGAACATTGCCTCCATCCTCGCCGCCGTGTATGTAGTGGCGGCCACCTGTGGCTCAATATCGGCATCCGACCAGGCGTCATCATCGGTGTCTGCCGCCGGATCTGTCCTGTCCGTTGGTACATCGGGTCCATCTTCTAATGGTGGCCTCCCGAAATGCTCATTGAGGATATCGTCCAATTCCTGAAATGAAACAAATGTAATGTTGTTTTTTTTTCAAGAGCTTTATGTTTCAGTAACATTTCATGTGAAACGAATGTCTGTCCACCATTTATCCATTGAATGCAGTCAATGACACATATACGACTGTCTATTAATCGCCTCTGGAGAATGATTCTTAATTTGCTATCTATTTTTATTATTCTACATGTATATTTATTATATTTCGCTTACAACGTACAACTACCAAACAACATGACTGGGTGTGTCGCTTAGAAAAATTAGGCTGCAAATAAGGCCCAGATTCAAACAATTCCTGCTCATATTATCAGGAATTAACATACCCAAATGAGGCCAATAAACGTTTGAAAGGGGCTTATTGCAAGTTCCTGTTAATTAATGTATTCATTAGCATGTTGTAATAAATCATTTACATCTAGTAATAATATTTTAACATATACTATGAGTAATAATAAACATTGGAATACAAACAAAATGTGTGTATTTCTCCATATTTAATATCTCCGGGAAGAAAAAAATAAGGAAATAAAAGAAAAATCGAGGATCGAACACGGGACCTTTAATATCGAAGTCCAGCATCTTAACCATTTCACTACGGGAACCATTGTTTTAATATACGAAAGTTAGTTGTATTTAAAGTTAATCGATAAATGGCGGCTGTAAATTATATGTTTCGTTTATTTTTTTTATATTGTTTTTATTACGTTAAACCATGTTAATTTGGCTCAAATTGTGATACACATATTATCTCCTGTAATATTGTGATCGTAATAAGTATCATTTCACCCAATATCTACCAGAAAAATATATTTTTAACAAATGCACGTCATCAGATAGAATGCGGAAATGAAAGCGGTGTCGCTGTCATTGTCAGACGACCCTCACTTAAATCCTGATAAATGGCTGAAAAGAAGTATAATCTTAAAGTGTGATTTTCATATAATAAATATACCGTGTATTCATCCATCTCTGACTTCAAAACGTTGATAATCGCTGTTTTTTTTCTTGAGTTTCAACACAACAAATACTCTTCGTGAATTCCGCCAGACCCGAGTAGGGAATCCCGAGGAAATACCGCAGCTGACTTTGCAACGTTATTATTTCGAGACGACGTCAGATTCCCGAAGACAGGTTTTCTCGTGACGCGGCTCATATGTAATGCTTGATAGCAGCATGATGGGTCAATGAAACGGTTAATATATAACATATATATAACATAATAATGACATATTCAGTGGTTGCGAATACATTAAGGTAGCTCTTATCAGCAGGCTACCATGGAATCATATACATGACCTGTATATGATTGTGTAGTAGAATAATACAAATGTCCAATGTAGTAATATATCACAGTGTCTTTGGGTTAGGTCATTTGTACTTGTTGGTGTCCGGTTTAGAGATGTTCCAGTGTATTATCCTATGCTTTTATAGACAGCCTACTGAACTCGCCAAAAATCACGTTTTGTTGGGCATAAGTTGAGAGGACTGGTACATTTCCGATACTTCATTTCTTTCATCAATTAAATGGTTGTGTTCTTGTTTATTTACTACCAAGTATATACAAGGGATACTGTTGTATTGAATTTGACAGGAAGCCGAAAAAGCGAATAAACACATAAACACATATCGAATATGCGGTACGTTGTTTGAGACACAGTCAGAAAAAAATAGGTTAATCGCAATACAAACATTTGAATCCATCAGACATTTACCAGAGAAAACAAATTATCGGAGCCATTTATAGTATCTGTCTACAGCAATGTTAAAGGTATAGTGTTTCAGATCATGTTTAAAATGTTCAATATTGTTGTTTTTATCACTTATAATTGCAATGTAACCATGGTATACCCGGTATACAGTATTGCTATGCTACCATGGTAATTCCCGGTTTACAGTATTGCAATGTCACCATGGTAGTTCCGGGCATACAGTATTGCAATGTTACCATGGTAATTCCGGGTATACAGTATTGCAATGTAACCATGGTAATTCCGGGCATACAGTATTGCAATGTTTAATTCCGGGTATACAGTATTGCAATGTTACCATGGTAATTCCAGGTATACCGTATTGAAATGTTACCATGGTAATTCCGGGTATACCGTATTGAAATGTTACCATGGTAATTCCCGGTATACAGTATTGCTATGTTACCATGGTACTTCCAGGTTTACAGTATTGCAATATAACCATGGTAATTCCGGGTATACAGTATTTCAATGTAACCATGGTAATTTTGGATATACTGTATTGCAATGTAACCATGGTAATTCCGGGTATACAGTATTGCAATGTAACCATGGTAATTCCGGGTTTACAGTATTGCAATGTAACCATGGTAATTCTGGGTATACATTATTGCAATGTAACCATGGTAATTCCGGGTATACAGTATTGCAATGTCACCATGGTAATTCCCGCCATACAGTATTGCAACATACACCCTTTGATTGTTTGTGATAGAGCATAGTAGCGTCGGTCTCGATGTTCCTAATACGATACGAGCACGAATACCTCAGATAAAATGCCGTGGTCATCTCTGCGCGAATTCTACTCATTATGCGATTAGTAATCTCCCCGTCTACCCCCCTCTCGAAGGTCCAGACTATCTTCCTCCTACCTCTATCAACAGTTTCCCTAGCTTCGGCATATTCGGCGAGAATCCTTGGACCCTCCTCCACCAAATCTCTGGCGAGCTCTCTCCTACTCTTAGGAGGTCTCCCCACCAGACTTTGATAAATCTTATTGTAGTGTGCCTTGTATAGTGGTTTTCTGTGTGCACTGGGATCTTCTTTTACACGCTGCGCGTAAGCAATGGCACGCAGACTGGCCGTCGTCTCGTTCTCCAATTTCTCGGAGCGTTTTTCGGGGTCGGCAGGCAGTCGTCCGGTCAAACCCGCACGCCGAATCCTCTCCTCGTGAACGACGGCTCGCGCTTCACTTATCTTATCTGCTATAGCTTTCTTGAGTCTCAAACCTCTTAGGGAAATTCCCCAACTCTTAGCTTGCTCTCTCATTTTCTTTATGGTAGGCATTATATTTAGTATAATCAATGGATAACTTATCTCTAATAGGGTGTAAGTTGTTATTTTATTTTTAGTAAATGTATGACAAATTGTTGTAATATACTGAGTATAATATAGGGATTCTTGTCTCTAATAGGGTGTAATCTCGCGGTTGCTGAAAAATAATTCCCATTCTTCTCATACATACCGTGATACTAACAGTGGGGGGAAAATCCAAGTAGTCAATAATGATACCACCTCCCTGTGGGAGTCACCGCGCATAGCCGGTGGCTTCCAGTCGGAGGTGGTATCAGTTTACTACTCATATACTACTAATGTAGATGGATCGTTGTCTGTGTCAGCCATTCATGAAATATACAACTACAGTTGTATTGTTAATGAATGTGTATGCATCACCTTACGTGAATACAAATCTACACTGTTTGTGAGATGTTGGGCATTCCGCAGTGAGACGCCAGCCAGAGCAGTTATACATTTACATGTGTTCGGAAATTTGTTTTCACACTAATCCAGATCACGGTTCGAGTCCAGTAAAACCCCCCACCCCCATTACACTGTAACATAAAACAAATGTATATAAACCTATGAATATATCTTATGTATACGTTTCTTATGCGTGGGTGGTGGTCGGGCGAATGAGATGGCGTAAATTAACGGTATGTGTTCCTCCTTATAGGAATCACGATTTGCCTGGCTTGGCCCTCAGGTACGTTTTTATCTTAGGCTCTTTAGTTACCTGGGAGTTGAATTGGGTTATTGCCCATTATAAAAGTAGTAAGATTATAACTGATCATATTGTTTTTGGGAGGGGCCAAGTGCTTCTAGTGTGGCGAGGACTTGACATCAGATCAGGATTATTCTTATTCCAGGGCTTAATATAGTTTTGTTATTATAAATATTTAGTTCTGATTTTGGGATTTTCTCCCCATTTGTACATTTACTTGAACATGCACATGTACTTGTACATGTAATATATCGGATTTACTAATAAACCCATTGACCCGGCTTTAAATGTTGATAGGCCGTTAAACCCTAACAAACAAAATAAACGTTTGTTATGCATACGCCGCACGCCCGCCCGTCTGTCCGTCCGTACCGACCTCGTATTATTGCGGAAAACAATAAATAGACCACAGCATATTTTTCTTATTTTCAATGAAAACACATCTTTTTTGTATTTCAATTTGTTTATTCTCTTTGTTACATATAATACATACATGTGCATACACAATTTTACTATTTATGTGTACAAAATGATTGAACAATTGATATAGGTAAAACAGTTTCTTTGTCTTAGTATATGTGACATGTAACAACGAGTTTTTATATGATAATGTGTATGGGTGTTGTGGGTATACATGGGTGCGGGGGTTTGGGTCTTGGTTAATGCAACAAAAAAAAAGGAACGTTTTTGGCATTACTAGTATATATATATCTATGTGTGGGTACTTTGGTATACGTTTTGTTAGTTGAAGTGAAAATCATTCCATTTTGAATTAACTTGCAATAGTTTATCTTTCATTGTCGCAATTGTCTCTTCAATTAAGATTGTTTTCTGTAGATACATATTGAATGAGTTTAGTGTTGGCAGTGTTGAGCAACATTTACATTTGAATATAAAATATTTTGCTAGAAGGATAATGAAATTAATTAGAACCGACCTTTGTTTAGATACTACGTTAATATTACAAAATGATATGTGTTCGTAATTTAGATGTGCATTGTAATAGTTTCGATTTCAATCTATTTCCGACCAAAATGTTTGGATAGTTTGACATTCCCAAAACATATATTTATTTGAATCTACGTTCATATTACAAAATTCACACAAGTTTGATGGTTTCAAGTTACATACAAATTGGAAGGAGTTATTTGGTATTATTCTCATTATGTATTTGTACTGGAATGCTCTTAGTTAGAGAAATGTAAACACAACCGGTGTTGTTGTTGTTTTCCGAAACCCCTGCTATGTAACACATCTTGGTATTTCCTTAGAATTGTCTCCAAGGAGGCAATTAGAATGAAATGCCAATACATGTTTTTATTTCGAAGCATATTCGGGCGTGTCTAAGACACGAATAGGTCCGCGGACATATTCTGGTACAGGTGAGCTGCGAATATGTCGAATATGAGTCGAAATCTACCAGAACAGTGTTTGTATCTAGGGCCATTTTAGTCGGAATTCATATCTGTTTCATGTCCGTCTGTCCGTCAATTCTACTATAATTTATTTACCGTATAACCGATCCGGCGGACATATTCGGATGCATGTTAGCTGCGAATATGTTCGCAAGATAATATGAGTTGAAATCTGACATAGTACCAACAGTATACATGATAATCAAGTGTGATCATCATCTAAAGTGTATAAACAAACGTTCGGATAACCTTTCATATACTTCGCACGTTATATCCACAGGCATTTGGCGTGTTTCGGCTTTCGTCGGTACTGCTTTTTATCAACGGCGCGCTGATACTGTATACATTACAATGATTACTTCCCTTTAGACTAATATAGCTCAATTTGCTTTGTTGTTTATAGTAAGGTATGTAGCTTCTGGTCGGTCACAAGCTAGTATTTTAATTTTCTATACATTATATGTACATGTATTTCTGCAGGACAACAATAATTCTCGGATTAATATGTGAACTTGCCACCACAATATTGACCTTAGATCGTTAAAGTATTTCAGTTGTTATGATACGAGGTCGTGAAAACCAGCTATAATTTAATATTATTTGCAAAATTATGTTCTATCTTGCTGAGATAGCAATACTTCTCATCGAACATGTGCACTTTCCGACAAAATACTTATGTTTAAAGTACTAATAAAATCGTGGAATGTGTTAAGAATCGAGGTCGTGTCCGACCAAAGTTACAAAACTTGTTGTTCATATACGAGCTGCGGTTGGGAAAAGGTACCTGATTGCAAAAATGATGTTATCGAGTAAATGACGTCGGAAACGTCGCTTCCATTTACTCTTTTGACATAGCTGACGTCGTTGTTGACAAATTGTTATGTATTTTCTTCGGGTTTTCTTGGGGATTTGTTGTTCTGTACATTTTGTAAATGGTAATTGAACGAGAAATCCGAA
>CM055272.1:97500-241641 GCA_029237695.1 Conchocele bisecta
TTCACATATGTACTTTACAGTAAATGCTATGTATCCCATCTCGCACGGACACGGCTATGGCGAAATACAAACCTGAATACATGCTTATCTACACATGTCGTTTATATAAAATGTATTACGTTGTGTCACTACAGGACATGCGTGCATGTGTAATATGCCCAACATAGCTAGAAAATAAACGCATATTACCCACATATAATAAATTGCCAACTATCGGCGTTATTTTCGGACCCCAACTTGCATTATCAACATTCGACGGAATTTACAGCAACTATTTACATGTACATGTCTCGCGCCAATTATAAGTATGTACCTTCTACGACTGCGTCTTTCGCATGTGCAATATTCCCCACGTACTTGTACAGGTAATATATGGGATTTAGTACTAAACCCATTGGCCCGGCCTTACATGACCTTAGTTGTTGATAGGCCGTTCAACTGTAACAAACAAACAAACAAAAACCATACTGTTTGCAAACAGTGTAGATCACTGACCTTGCAGACATAGTTGAATCTACGTAGATCCTGCCCAGCCGTGCTCATATCGAGATGGCTGAACGCTTCACTGACCTTTCTCTGAAGTAAAATATGGTCCTTGTTACGGCGAGGGAAAATATTACCATAATAACCATAAGTTGATGAAATTTCCAGGGTAAATGCGGAATTAATTATTTTACTATGAAGATTTCGCCATCTTAAGACGTCGTTTACAGAATTATCATAGTTTCTGTAAAGATATTTCATGAAAAATCACACATGTTCTTAGGTACAAAATCACATGGCGTGTCTCGTATTTGGGTGCAGTTTGTTTTGGTTGCGAAACCCCATATTTAAAGTGGTGTGTTTCCCCAAACAAATGGTGTCCGAATATTTAGGTTTTTTACAGTAGTAGATTTTTATCCAATCGTCTTTGAAATAAAATAAAATAAAAATAAATTAAATCAGCGATTTTCCAGTTTTCCAATCCCCGTCATATGCTTGAAATAGTCATTCCATCCCACCCGTATTTGGATGAGACTTGAAACCGAGGCCCTATCGCTTTTGACCTTGGCTGAGACACAGAGAGGCTGTTAAACACCAATAAATCAAATCCCACCATAGGCATGAAAACATTATTTTATAGTATTTCATTTCACTGATATTTCAGATTTGACTTCAAACCAATGCTGTCTCTTAGTATGACCTTAGTTGTTGCTGGGACGTTAAACCTTTTCACATTGTTTTTTGCCGTTGAATACATCAATCAATTATGTCAGAATTCGTGTCAGAAAGCTACTGTTTGGTGAACAGTGTAGACCCTGATCTGATCGCAGTGGTCAGAAATATTTTCTTCTGAGCCAACGACAATCAATTAATCCAATCTCAGCCGACAGCATGAGGGCCATTATTGACGACCCGAGACACCCATTCACCGACGCACATGGGCATGTATCTTTAAGGAAAAAAGCTCGACATACTGTGCCTTTGTCGATTTTAAAAAGACGTTTGACTCAGTTGACATATGCATTTTATGGCGGCATCTGACTGACAATAGTATTGGCGGTAAAATGCAAAATGGTCTTTGTATTATTCAGTCACCGCGTGTGTACGTGTAAACTGTTATGAGTGGCGGATCGTGTCATGAGTCCCGTTTCTAACGCGTTAGAATTCTAACGCGTTACTTTTGAGAAGTAACGCGTTACAAATGTATGAACTATATAGTAAAATACATATTTCAAACGCGTTACTTCTCAAAACTAACGCGCTACTACTAAAAAATAACGCCGCGTTAGAGAAAACAGAAGTAGCGAGCTAGAAACGAGAAGCAACGCGTTATAATTGACCAGGTTGGCGTTTCGTGTCATAAGTGCGGTTCTAACGCGTTAGAAGTCTGTGACTGGAGAAATGGGGGCTTACATGATATGCGATCAGTGCAGCGCCAGATCAGCCTGCGCATCCGCACATTCTGATCAGGGCATACACAGTTCGTAATTCAGTGACTGTAGAAATGGGGCTTATCGGATGTGTGACCAGTGTAGCTCCTGATCAAATAGTACTCCTGTAGCCAGATAACGATCTACATTGCTTATTAGCATCATGATTGTGCGTTTCAAGATGGAATGACGAACAGTGCATATCCTGATCAATTTTGTTTGTTTGTTTGTTTGTTCAGGGGCGGCGGAAGTGCTCCCCCCACCCCTCCATTAATGTGTTGGGGGGCCTGGCCCCTTCATTAATTCTGTAATAAAGCACATATTCTCATCCTCAAGCTTGCTGAGAATGCAGGAAATGGAGTTTCACGCCTCTTAGATTTCAGACATTTCCGGGGGAGCATGCCCCCGGCACCCGCTAGCAACATCGGGCCCTTTGGGAACTCAAGACTGGGCACTAAGAAATGCAGGAAATGGCGTTTCAAATATTTCAAGGGGAGCATGCCCCGGACCCCCTAGCAACATCGGGCCCTTTTTTGGGCCCTCAAGAATGGGCCCTGAGAATGCAGGAAATCTTAGATTTCAAATATTTCAGAGGGAGCATGCCCCTGGACCCACCTAGCAACATCGGGCCCATTTTTGGGCCCTCAAGACTGGGCCCTGAGAATGTAGGAAATGGCGTTTCACGCCTCATAGATTTCCAAACGTCCAGGGAAGCTTGCCCCCGGACCCCCTAGCAACATCAGGCCCTTTGAGTCCTCAAGACTGGGCCTGAAAATGTAGGAAATGGCGCTGGGCCCTTAGAATGCAGGAACTGGCGTTTCACGTCTCTTAGATTTCAAAATTTCCTAGCGAGCATGCCCCCGGACCCCCTAGCAACATCGCCCCCCTCCCCATAATTTTCAGGTTCCGCCGCCTATGTTGTTGCTGTTCAATGGGCTATCAACAACCAATGCCATTTAAGGCCGACTCCAACGGGTTCGATCCCGTATTAAACCTGCTAAATAGGGGTGTGAATCTCAAAATCAGAACGGAATATTTACATCGAATAAATACAACATTCAGCCCTGTAATTATGATAACCTGACCTGGTGCCAGGTCCATACCACACCAAAGCCACTTGGCCCCTTACCCTAATAGTAATAGGATTATGAATAAACATATTACTCATATATATAACGGGTACAACCAGATTCAACTCTCACATACTAGAAAGCCAAAGACGTACATGAGGGCCAAACCAGGTTTCCGATCGGGATTCCGGAATGAATCACGATCGTTAAAGTACCCATCTAGTGCATGTTCTTATCGCACTATGCCGGTATGTTCTGCCGGGAAAATGGCTGAGTTAAGTGCATGTGATATATGGAGCCTTAACAGTGTCATCCTATATGATGATGATATTTGAGTGTTGACCAGGGCATGATGATGATGATATTTGCGGGTTGGTCAGGGCAAAAGTGATCAAGCAGGGAAGGATCGGGTTATGCAAGATATGATATAATATGTTTTTGGGCACGCTACGGTCGTTTCGCGGCTTGTCCTTACGGTCGTTTCGCGGCTTGTCCTTAGATACGCTATTATTCGAATTCAGTCGCGGCGTTTATCTGTTGTTATTTAGTTAGATGACAATTCGTTACACTCATTCTGAAGACGAGAGCAGCACAGAAGGTAATACACGACGGTATGGATATTTGCCTATATATTAGTGAGATGCAGTGAGTGCCGTGTATCAGGCTGGCAGCTGTGTAGCCTTCTGAGATAAATGTGATAGTTTCATGGAATTGATATTCGTGGAAAGTGTCACGTACCATACCGCCGGTCATGGTCAGAAATCTTAAAATTTGATTTCATACGATGCGTATTACAGTCGATAATGTTTAATCAGAGTAATGCGGGCGGCTAATTCCGGCTTAAACTGCATTACTCCGTGAAATATATGGTGGGGAAACCGGAGTACCCGGAGAAAACCACATCGCACTGGCACGTTATGACTACTTCAAATACGAGGTGATATTACACGGGTGTGTGTTTACATTTGATAGGGTGGTATGCATACACTAGTAATTTCAAAGAGACACATTACATGTACCATACACAAATTTATAATTGCCAATTACAATTTTTACTCCGTAATAGCATTTTTCCAAACTGTCTATGATTGGTCATTATCTGAAATACAGCAGTATTTATCTAAATAATTGCTCAGGAAATACATAACTGCATTTAAAATTAGTGTAGACCCTATGTAAATCAGACACCAGTGACAAGGGTTTGCATAGTTCCACATTTATTCAGCAAATCATTGACAATATGTTAAGTTTGTAGATTTGGTTTTATCGCATGATCCAGCCTGGTCTTGATTCCCATTAAGGCCTCTTTTTGTCTGAAACATTTGTGTTTGCTTGGTCACTTTCTTCACATTTATTCTTATTTTTTTTTGGAACATTATTTAATTGTTTGACCTGCAGTAATTATTTACTGGTTATCTTCCTTCGGGTTTTGTTAAGTAATATGCTAGCTATCTGCCTTTGGGTTATTATTTATATCACCGACTACAATCAGAACTATTCCGTTAGCAAATGGTATAAACCCTACATATGTGTCGATAGTTTTCGTTCGATCTGGATCAATATTATAGTTTTCCATATGTACCAGGGCCCAGGCTGATACACTGATTCAGTATAGCCCCAGATCCGCATGTACATCCACTGATCAGGGTCTACCCTGCTCGCCCTTCAGTCACTGAACAATCTGTAGCATGATGTCGTGACTAGTGTTGCTCCTAATCAAATAGCACACTCATGTAGCCTGGCGATCTATATTTGTTAAAAGCATGGCGTGTGTCTCATTGGTGGAATGGCGAATAGTGAAAATCCTCTTCGGACTGTGCGTAAGATTCACAATATGTCTAACCATCATTGAATATAGCTTGGTTTTCTGGATGGTGCCATTTTAATTTCTGTATCGCATAAAACGTTCAATATATAGCAAAGTCCGCGCATTATTTGATCACCCCTCGTATAGTTTATGTTATTGCTGTTCCGCAGTAGCATGGATATGTTGCTGTTTTATCAATTTACAATAAACCCCGGGTTACTGATACTGGTACTGCGTGTGTGCGTGTCAAGAGGCACCCACCATTGGTGCTCACTAACTAAAGCGGTTTGAGCACTGTGTCTCAACTGGTGTCTCCGATATTCTTCAATATGTAGTACTTGTTTCGCCGTCACGCAGAGCGACTTACAGCCAGCAAATTCGTGTTAAAATATGGGAGACAAGAGTCGCTAAAAGATTTCGGACTATGTTTTTTTCGGGAACTTTCACTAGCATTAAATTACTTTTTATCCACTTGATATCATTTATTTAAGTATACACACTTAATGTAGATGTATATATTATGTACATCGTGGTCAGTCCTAAATTCATACAAACTATTTTACTTTACTACGTATTTTCCATACGCGGACTTGGCTGCAGACTCAACCTACTCACAGGCTACTGAAACTACATGCTTTCATCATTATGGTAATAACAACACCGAGAGCACAAGTTTATTTGTTGGTATAAAATTGTAAAATAATCGATGGCCTACATACAGTTCGTTAGTTTCTCTAAAGGAAGACCGACAAGCATACGAATATACTTTTTATCGAGTGTCATTTCCAGCTGTTAGTAACGACGTCAGCCATGTCAGAAGCAAAAAAATGAAAGTGACGCTTCCGACGTCATTTACTCGATAACGTCATTTATGCCATAATGCACCTTTTCGACACGACGCGGCTCATATTGCATCAGCACGTGTGAATTGTGGACGTGTGCCATGCATTTTGTCCGTTCGCTCGCCAAGATAAACTGAACAAAAGAATAAAGTACCGTATAGTTGCGTCAAAATATGATTTTACCCTATCTCGGGGCCTCCCCCTCTTTTGACAAGTTTTTTTGAAAGATCAAACACTGTAGTTTAATGAATCACTAATAGCACTTGTATAACAGGTGGCGAAAGTAGTTAAAATTAACACCCTATGTGATTGATTGACACTCAAAAATTGTTAAATTTTCAAAAAATAAAACATTATATATAAGAGTACTTTGCGATTTACTTGATTAAAACTTCACAGTTACATGTCTAGATCCACCATTTAGATACTACATTCTGAAATTTTATTGAAAAGTATTCAGTATTTTTTGAGACATTGTTAATTCTATCCAACTCTTGTCAAACTAAAAACGCTACAAATGTCAGAAGTACCAACATCTACAACAATTAACTGCAGTGACATTGAATATATATCACACACATGCCCCAATGACACTCACGAATACACATAATCTACATTGTTTTAGTGCATGCTTTTTAATACTTATCATGTTTTTTAATATGCCGGAATTAGGATACACACGCATATTGGTTTGTTTTCACTTTCGATTTCACTTTAAATTGTCATATTCTCGGAATGAATCGACCGATTCTGCTGAAATTTCATGACTTGTTTGGCGTTGTGTTCTGTAAGAGTTTAAGAAATATATACTCATTTTAGCCTGTGTTTAATAAAATATCCTCAAAATTGCATCGGAATAGTTATGCCATTATATCGTTTGATATTTAGAATAGTCAAATGTCAAGGTGCATGATCACGTGGTTACAACAACAACAACAATGGCTGAAAGTGTTGAAAGCTCGCACACTCCAAATACGTATTATTTGGTATATTCCTTAATACGCAACGGATTTTTATGAAATAGGATGAAATATGGCCAGCAAACGCGTCTTCATGAGCTGTAATTTGGTGGTCCCGGGAGTTCGGCACAGAATTGTGTCGTTTTTTGCGAATAATCGATTTCCGTTTCTCAATACGGACTAATATATGCCACTCTCAGACTGCGTAAATGAACAAGTTGTTCCGTATTGGTTCGTGATTTAGATATATTGACGAATATATGATGTATTATGTGATACAAAAAGCTTATATCATAACCCAAGATTAGCACAGTCTGGTCACTTCCTACGCTGCCAGCTCATTTGAATATATATCACACACATGCCCCAATGACACTCACGAATACACATAACCTACATTATTTTAGTGCATGCTTTTTAATACTTATCATGTTTTTTAATATGCCGGAATTAGGATACACACGCATATTGGTTTGTTTTCACTTTCGGTTTCACTTTAAATTGTCATATTTTCGGAATGAATCGACCGATTCTGCTGAAATTTCATGACTTGTTTGGCGTTGTGTTCTGTAAGAGTTTTACGAAATATATACTCATTTTAGCCTGTGTTTAATAAAATATCCTCAAAATTGCATCGGAATAGTTATGCCATTATATCGTTTTGATATTTAGAATAGTCAAATGTCAAGGTGCATGATCACGTGGTTACAACAACAACAACAATGGCTGAAAGTGTTGAAAGCTCGCCCACTCCAAATACGTATTATTTGGTATATTCCCTTAATACGCAACGGATTTTTATGAATAGGATGAAATATGGCCAGCGAACGTGTCTTCATGAGCTGTAATTTGGTGGTCCCGGGAGTTCGGCACAGAATTGTGTCGTTTTTTGCGAATAATCGATTTCCGTTTCTCAATACGGACTAGTATATGCCACTCTCAGACTGCGTAAATGAACAAGTTGTTCCGTATTGGTTCGTGATTTAGATATATTGACGAATATATGATGTATTATGTGATACAAAAAGCTTATATCATAGCCCAAGATTAGCACAGTCTGGTCAGTTCCTACGCTGCCAGCTCATTTGAATATATATCACACACATGCCCCAATGACACTCACGAATACACATAATCTACATTGTTTTAGTGCATGCTTTTTAATACTTATCATGTTTTTTTAATATGCCGGAATTAGGATACACACGCATATTGGTTTGTTTTCACTTTCGGTTTCACTTTAAATTGTCATATTTTCGGAATGAATCGACCGATTCTGCTGAAATTTCATGACTTGTTTGGCGTTGTGTTCTGTAAGAGTTTTACGAAATATATACTCATTTTAGCCTGTGTTTAATAAAATATCCTCAAAATTGCATCGGAATTAGTTATGCCATTATCGTTTGATATTTAGAATAGTCAAAATGTCATGTGCTTGATACGTGGTTACAATCAACAATAACAATGGCTGAAAGTGTTGAAAGCTCGCACATCTACCCAAATACGTATTATTTGGTATATTCCTTAATACGCAACGGATTTTTATGAAATAGGATGAAATATGGCCAGCAAACTTGTCTTCATGAGCTGTAATTTGGTGGTCCCGGGAGTTCGGCAACAGAATTGTTGTCGTTTTTTTTTGCGAATAATCGATTTCCGTTTCTCAATACGGACTAGTATATGCCACCTCAGAACTGCGTAAATGAACAAGTTGTTCCGTATTGGTTCGTGATTTAGATATATTGACGAATATTATGTATTATGTGATACAAAAAGCTATATCATAACCCAAGATAGCACATCCTGGCAGTTCCTACGCTGCCCAGCTCATAGAATATATATCCCAACCACATGCCCCAATTGACACTCACGAAAACACATAAACAACAATGGTAGTTGCAGCCTTTTTTAAAACCATATCAGTTTGTTTTAATTCCGAAAAATGATCAGACTCATTTATGGTTTGTTTTTCCCAACTTTAGGTTCACTTTAAAATTGTCATATTTTTTCGAATGAATCACCATTCTGCCCCTGAAATTTCATGACTTGTTTGCTTTGTGTTCTGTAAGAATTTTAAACAAATATATACTCATTTTAAGCCTGAATATAAAAATCACAAAATGCCAATCGGAATAGTTATGGCCATTATTCGTTTTGATAATTAGATAGTCAAATGTCAAGGGCATGAATCACTTGGTTTACAACAACAACAAACAATGGCTGAAAGTGTTTGGGAAAGCTCGCCCACTCCACGTATTATTTGTATATTCCTTAAATACCGAACGGATTTTTATAAATAGGATGATATGGCCACAACGTCTTCATGACCTGGTTTAATTTGGTGTCCCGGGAGTTTCGGCACAGAATTTATGTCGTTTTTTGGCGAATAATCGATTTCCGTTTCTCAATTAACGGAATATATCCACTCTCACTGCGGTTAAATGAACAATTGTTTCCGTATTGTTTCCGTGATTTAGATATAATTACGAATATGATGTAATTATGTGATACAAAAAGCTAAATCAATAGCCCAAATTAGCACAGTCTGGTCAGTTCCTTACGCCTGGCAGCTCATTTGAATAATTATATACAAAACACATGCCCCAAATACACTCACGAATAACACATAAACTAACATTGTTTATGCAATCTTTTTTATACTTAAATCATATATGCCGGAATTAGGATTACACACGCATATTGTTTGTTTCCACTTTCGTCACTTTAAATTGTTTCATAATTTCGGAATGGATCGACCGGAATTCTCTGAAAATTCATGACTTTTTGCGTTTGTTACTGTAAGAGTTTTAACGGAATATATACTCATTTTAGCCTTGTGTTTAATAAAATAATCCTCAAAATTGCCATTCCGGAATATTAATCAATTAAATCGTTTGATATTTAGAATAGTCAAATGTCAAGGTGCATGATCACGTGGTTACAACAACAACAACAGTGGCTGAAAGTGTTGAAAGCTCGCCCACATCCAAATACGTATTATTTGTATATTCCTTAATACGCAACTGGATTTTTATTTGAAATAGGATGAAATATGGCCAGCAAACGTGTCTTCAATGAGCTGTAATTATGGTGTCCCGGGAGTTCGGCAGAGCAATGTGTCGTTATATGCGAATAATCGATTTCCGTTTCATCAATACGGACTAGTATCACTCTTTCAGCACTGCGTTATGAAACAGTTGTTTCCTTGTTCGTGATTTTAGATTTATGACGTAATAGATATTATGTGATACAAAGCTAATGAACAATGCAAGGGAAAATTAAAGCACAATTCCTGTCAGTTCACCGAAAACTTCATGATTTAATTTATTCACACAACATTTGCATGGGGGGGGGGGGACCACTCACTGCGTAAATAAACAACCATTAATTTGATGTATTATGTGATACAAAGCTTATATCATAGCCCAAGTTAGCACTGTCTGGTCAGTTTCCTACGCTGCCAGCTCATGAATGAATATATCACACACATGCCCCAATGCACTCACGAATACACATAAATCTACATTGTTTTAGTGCATGCTTTTTATTTTTATACTTTATCATGTTTTTTAATATGCCGGATATTAGGATACACACGCATGTTGGTTGTTTTCACTTTCGGTTTCACTTTAAATTGTCATATTTTCGGAATGAATCGACCGATTCTTGTTGAAATTTCATGACTTGTTTGGCGTTGTGTTCTGTAAAGAGTTTTACGAAAATATATACTCATTTTAGCCTGTGTTTAATAAAATATCCTCAAAATTGCATCGGAATAGTTATGCCATTAATCGTTTGATATTTAGAATAGTCAAATGTCAAGGTGCATGATCACGTGGTTACAACAACAACAACAATGCTGAAAGTGTTGAAAGCTCGCCCACTCCAAATACGTATTATTTGGTAATATTCCTTAATACCAACGGATTTTTATGAAATAGGATGAAATATGGCCAGCAAACGTGTCTTCATGAGCGTATTTGGTGGTCCCGGGAGTTCGGCACAGAATTGTGTCGTTTTTTGCGAATAATCGATTTCCGTTTCTCAATACGGACTAGTATATGCCACTCTGATCTGCGTAAATGAACAAGTTGTTCCGTATTGGGTCGTGATTTAGATATATGACGAATATATGATGTATTATGTGATACAAAAAGCTTATCATAGCCCAAGATTAGCACAGTCTGGTCAGTTCCTACGCTGCCTGATCTTTTTTATATATATCACACATGCCCCAATGACACTCACGAATACACATAATTCTACATTGTTTTAGTGCATGCTTTTTTTAATACTTATCATGTTTTTTTAATATGCCGGTTTAATTAGGAATACCACGACATATTGGTTTGTTTTCACTTTCGGTTTGTTTAGATAATTGACGATTTATGTTGTATTTTAGTGAATAAAACCAGCTTAAATTGTCATACATTTTAGCAACATCCTGGTAAGTCACGTGGCAAGCTCATGATTATTTATCCAACAACATTTTTTTGATTAAACACTCACAACCCTTAACCATATCTTTAAACATGTATGCTTCGCAAATAACTTTTTATCATTTTGTATGCGAATATAGGATACAAAAACCGCCCCCCCCATTTATGGTAGTTCCTCGACTCGTCACTTAATCATCGAATGTTTTAGTACGAAACCGATCTCTTTGGTTTTGATCATAACTGTTGGCGTTGTTTGGTTCTGTAGTTTTAGATATATACCTCATTTTAGCTGTTTAATAAAATATCCTCAAAATTGCATCGGAATAGTTTATGCCATTATATCGTTTGATATTTAGTATAGTCAAATGTCAATGGTGCATGATCACGTGGTTACAACAACAACAACAATGGCTGAAAGTGTTGAAAGCTCGCCCACTCCAAATACGTATTATTTGGTATATTCCTTAATACGCAACGGATTTTTTAGAAATAGGATGAAATATGGCCAGCAAACGTGTCTTCATGAGCTGTAATTTTGGTGGTCCGGGAGTTCGGCACAGAATTGTGTCGTTTTTGTTTTTTTGCGAATAATCGATTTTCCGTTTCTCAATACGGACTAGTATATGCCACTCTCAGACTGCGTAAATGAACAAAGTTGTTCCGTATTGTTCGTGATTTAGATATAGACGTATATGATGTATTATGTGATACAAAAAGCTTATATCATAGCCCAACAAGATTAGCACAGTCTGGTCAGTTCCTACGCTGCCAGCTCATTTGAATATATATCACACACATGCCCCAATGACACTCACGAATACACATAATCTACATTGTTTTAGTGCATGCTTTTTTAATAACTTACATCATGTTTTTTTAATATGCCGAATTAGGATACACACGCATATTGGTTTGTTTTCCACTTTCGGTTTCACTTTAAATTGTCATATTTTTCGGAATGAATCGACCGATTCTGTTGAAATTCATGACTTGTTTGGCGTTGTGTTCTGTAAGAGTTTTACGAAATATATACTCATTTTAGCCTGTGTTTAATAAAATATCCTCAAAATTGCATCGGAATAGTTATGCCATTATATCGTTTGATATTTTAGAATAGTCAAATGTCAAGGTGCATGATCACGTGGTTACAACAACAACAACAATGGCTGAAAGTGTTGAAAGCTCGCCCACTCCAAATACGTATTATTTGGTATTCCTTAATACGCAACAACGATTTTTATGAAATAGGATGAAATATGCCAGCAAACGCGTCTTCATGAGCTGTAATTTGGTGTCCGGGAGTTCGGCACAGAATTGTGTCGTTTTTTGCGAGTAATCGATTTCGTTTCACTTCTACTTAGACTAGTATATTTGCACTCTCAGACTGCGTTAAATGAACAAGTTGTTCCGTATGGTTCGTGGATTTAGATATAAATTGACGAATATATGAATGTATTATGTGATACAAGCTTATATCATAGCCCTTTAAGATTAGCACAGCTGGTCAGTTCTACGCTTGCCAGCTCATTTGATATTTAATATCACACACATGCCCCAATGACACTCACGAATACACATAATACATTGTTTTAGTGCTGTTTTTATACTTATCTGTTTTTTAATATGCCGGAATTAGGACACACGCATATTGGTTTGTTTTCACTTTCGGTTTCACTTTAAATTGTCATATTTTCGGAATGAATCGACCGATTCGTTGAAATTTCATGACTTGTTTGGCGTTGTGTTCTGTAAGATTTTTACGAAATATATACTCATTTTAGCCTGTGTTTAATAAAATATCCTCAAAATTGCATGGAATAGTTATGCCATTATATCGTTTGATATTTAGAATAGTCAAATGTCAAGGTGCATGATCACTGGTTACAACAACAACAACAATGGCTGAAAGTGTTGAAAGCTCGCCCATCCAAATACGTATTATTTGGTATATTCCTTAATACGCAACGGATTTTTTATGAAATAGGATGAAATATGGCCAGCAAATACGTCTTCATGAGCTGTAATTTGGTGGTCCCGGGAGTTCGGCACAGAATTGTGTCGTTTTTTGCGAATAATCGATTTCCGTTTCTCAATACGGACTAGTATATGCCACTCTCAGACTGCGTAAATGAACAAGTTGTTCCGTATTGGTTCGTGATTTAGATATATTGACGAATATATGTATTATGTGATACAAAAAGCTTATATCATAGCCCAAGATTAGCACAGTCTGGTCAGTTCCTACGCTGCCAGCTCATTTGAATATATTACACACACATGCCACAATGACACTCACGAATACACATAACCTACATTATTTTAGTGCATGCTTTTTAATACTTATCATGTTTTTTAATATGCCGGAATTAGGATACACACGCATATTGGTTTGTTTTCACTTTCGGTTTCACTTTAAATTGTCATATTTTCGGAATGAATCGACCGATTCTGCTGAAATTTCATGACTTGTTTGGCGTTGTGTTCTGTAAGAGTTTTACGAAATATATACTCATTTTAGCCTGTGTTTAATAAAATATCCTCAAAATTGCATCGGAATAGTTATGCCATTATATCGTTTGATATTTAGAATAGTCAAATGTCAAGGTGCATGATCACGTGGTTACAACAACAACAACAGTGGCTGAAAGTGTTGAAAGCTCGCCCACTCCAAATACGTATTATTTGGTATATTCCTTAATACGCAACGGATTTTTATGAAATGAAATAGGATGAAATATGGCCAGCAAACGTGTCTTCATGAGCTGTAATTTGGTGGTGGCCCGGGAGTTCGGCACAGAATTGTGTCGTTTTTTGCGAATAATCGATTTCCGTTTCTCAATACGGACTAGTATATGCCACTCTCAGACTGCGTAAATGAACAAGTTGTTCCGTATTGGTTCGTGATTTAGATATATTGACGAATATATGATGTATGTGATACAAAAAGCTTATATCATAGCCCAAGATTAGCACAGTCTGGTCAGTTCCTACGCTGCCAGCTCATTTGAATATATTCACACACATGCCCCAATGACACTCACGAATACACATAATCTACATTGTTTTAGTGCATGCTTTTTAATACTTATCATGTTTTTTAATATGCCGGAATTAGGATACACACGCATATTGGTTTGTTTTCACTTTCGGTTTCACTTTAAATTGTCATATTTTCGGAATGAATCGACCGATTCTGCTGAAATTTCATGACTTGTTTGGCGTTGTGTTCTGTAAGAGTTTTACGAAATATATACTCATTTTAGCCTGTGTTTAATAAAATATCCTCAAAATTGCATCGGAATAGTTATGCCATTATATCGTTTGATATTTAGAATAGTCAAATGTCAAGGTGCATGATCACGTGGTTACAACAACAACAACAATGGCTGAAAGTGTTGAAAAAAGCTCGCCCACTCCAAATACGTATTATTTGGTATATTCCTTAATACGCAACGGATTTTTATGAAATAGGATGAAATATGGCCAGCAAACGTGTCTTCATGAGCTGTAATTTGGTGGTACGGGAGTTCGGCACAGAATTGTGTCGTTTTTTGCGAATAATCGATTTGCCGTTTCTCAATACGGACTAGTATATGCCACTCTCAGACTGCGTAAATGAACAAGTTGTTCCGTATTGGTTCGTGATTTAGATATATTGACGAATATATGATGTATTATGTGATACAAAAAGCTTATATCATAGCCCAAGATTAGCACAGTCTGGTCAGTTCCTACGCTGCCAGTCATTTGAATATATATCACACACATGCCCCAATGACACTCACGAATACACATAATCACATTGTTTTAGTGCATGCTTTTTAATACTTATCATGTTTTTTAATATGCCGGAATTAGGATACACACGCATATTGGTTTGTTTTCACTTTCGGTTTCACTTTAAATTGTCATATTTTCGGAATGAATCGACCGATTCTGTTGAAATTTCATGACTTGTTTGGCGTTGTGTTCTGTAAGAGTTTTACGAAATATACTCATTTTAGCCTGTGTTTAATAAAATATCCTCAAAATTGCATCGGAATAGTTATGCCATTATATCGTTTGATATTTAGAATAGTCAAATGTCAAGGTGCATGATCACGTGGTTACAACAACAACAACAATGGCTGAAAGTGTTGAAAGCTCGCCCACTCCAAATACGTATTATTTGGTATATTCCTTAATACGCAACGGATTTTTATGAAATAGGATGAAATATGGCCAGCAAACGTGTCTTCATGAGCTGTAATTTGGTGGTCCCGGGAGTTCGGCACAGAATTGTGTCGTTTTTTTGCGAATAATCGATTTCCGTTTCTCAATACGGACTAGTATATGCCACTCTCAGACTGCGTAAATGAACAAGTTGTTCCGTATTGGTTCGTGATTTAGATATATTGACGAATATATGATGTATTATGTGATACAAAAAGCTTATATCATAGCCCAAGATTAGCACAGTCTGGTCAGTTCCTACGCTGCCAGCTCATTTGAATATATATCACACACATGCCCCAATGACACTCACGAATACACATAATCTACATTGTTTTAGTGCATGCTTTTTAATACTTATCATGTTTTTTAATATGCCGGAATTAGGATACACACGCATATTGGTTTGTTTTCACTTTCGGTTTCACTTTAAATTGTCATATTTTCGGAATGAATCGACCGATTCTGTTGAAATTTCATAACTTGTTTGGCGTTGTGTTCTGTAAGAGTTTTACGAAATATATACTCATTTTAGCCAGTGTTTAATAAAATATCCTCAAAATTGCATCGGAATAGTTATGCCATTATATCGTTTGATATTTAGAATAGTCAAATGTCAAGGTGCATGATCACGTGGTTACAACAACAACAACAATGGCTGAAAGTGTTGAAAGCTCGCCCACTCCAAATACGTATTATTTGGTATATTCCTTAATACGCAACGGATTTTTATGAAATAGGATGAAATATGGCCAGCAAACGTGTCTTCATGAGCTGTAATTTGGTGGTCCCGGGAGTTCGGCACAGAATTGTGTCGTTTTTTGCGAATAATCGATTTCCGTTTCTCAATACGGACTAGTATATGCCACTCTCAGACTGCGTAAATGAACAAGTTGTTCCGTATTGGTTCGTGATTTAGATATATTGACGAATACATGATGTATTATGTGATACAAAAAGCTTATATCATAGCCCAAGATTAGCACAGTCTGGTCAGTTCCTACGCTGCCAGCTCATTTGAATATATATCACACACATGCCCCAATGACACTCACGAATACACATAATCTACATTGTTTTAGTGCATGCTTTTTAATACTTATCATGTTTTTTAATATGCCGGAATTAGGATACACACGCATATTGGTTTGTTTTCACTTTCGGTTTCACTTTAAATTGTCATATTTTCGGAATGAATCGACCGATTCTGTTGAAATTTCATGACTTGTTTGGCGTTGTGTTCTGTAAGAGTTTTACGAAATATATACTCATTTTAGCCTGTGTTTAATAAAATATCCTCAAAATTGCATCGGAATAGTTATGCCATTATATCGTTTGATATTTAGAATAGTCAAATGTCAAGGTGCATGATCACGTGGTTACAACAACAACAACAATGGCTGAAAGTGTTGAAAGCTCGCCCACTCCAAATACGTATTATTTGGTATATTCCTTAATACGCAACGGATTTTTATGAAATAGGATGAAATATGGCCAGCAAACGCGTCTTCATGAGCTGTAATTTGGTGGTCCCGGGAGTTCGGCACAGAATTGTGTCGTTTTTTGCGAATAATCGATTTCCGTTTCTCAATACGGACTAGTATATGCCACTCTCAGACTGCGTAAATGAACAAGTTGTTCCGTATTGGTTCGTGATTTAGATATATTGACGAATATATGATGTATTATGTGATACAAAAAGCTTATATCATAGCCCAAGATTAGCACAGTCTGGTCAGTTCCTACGCTGCCAGCTCATTTGAATATATTACACACACATGCCACAATGACACTCACGAATACACATAACCTACATTATTTTAGTGCATGCTTTTTAATACTTATCATGTTTTTTAATATGCCGGAATTAGGATACACACGCATATTGATTTGTTTTCACTTTCGGTTTCACTTTAAATTGTCATATTTTCGGAATGAATCGACCGATTCTGTTGAAATTTCATGACTTGTTTGGCGTTGTGTTCTGTAAGAGTTTTACGAAATATATACTCATTTTAGCCTGTGTTTAATAAAATATCCTCAAAATTGCATCGGAATAGTTATGCCATTATATCGTTTGATATTTAGAATAGTCAAATGTCAAGGTGCATGATCACGTGGTTACAACAACAACAACAATGGCTGAAAGTGTTGAAAGCTCGCCCACTCCAAATACGTATTATTTGGTATATTCCTTAATACGCAACGGATTTTTATGAAATAGGATGAAATATGGCCAGCAAACGCGTCTTCATGAGCTGTAATTTGGTGGTCCCGGGAGTTCGGCACAGAATTGTGTCGTTTTTTGCGAATAATCGATTTCCGTTTCTCAATACGGACTAGTATATGCCACTCTCAGACTGCGTAAATGAACAAGTTGTTCCGTATTGGTTCGTGATTTAGATATATTGACGAACAATTTTTTATATGATGTATTATGTGATACAAAAAGCTTATATCATAGCCCAAGATTAGCACAGTCTGGTCAGTTCCTACGCTGCCAGCTCATTTGGTCTACTAATGGATATATACTAATACTAAACAGTTATCTATGTTTGCAGCTACTATTCTGAGCATACGTTTTAATCGACATTGTAGCAATAGAGCACTCTCAGACTGCGTAAATGAACAAGTTGTTCCGTATTGGTTCGTGATTTAGATATATTGACGAATATATGATGTATTATGTGATACAAAAAGCTTATCACTTTCTTATACAGGTAGTTCGCTAGCATCAGCAATGTATACTCTCTATAGCTCTATTATAAATACACGTCTATCTGGTTGCAAACAAATGGCAAACTTCTTGACGAACAGAACGGTTTCAGGAAGAGGCGTAGTACAATAGAGCATGTAGCATGTTTAACAAATATTGTTGAAACAAGAAGGAAATTATAGTTGTCAACATTTTGTGCATTTATCGATTTTCGAAAAGCTTATGATTCCAAAGTATGGACTCGTATGAAGTGTTCACATACTAGTATTGAAACAATCCGTAATATTAAAGTAATATGATGATAATGAAACTTGTACAGACTTATTGACACTACATACCTATATAGCTGTGTTTGCAACAGTGTAGATCCAGTGTAGATCCAGATGAGCTGACTCCTAATGAGCCATCTCATCAGAATATGCACGTTTTGCAAGTAATTTTCATATTTTTAGGCAAAAAACACCCCATTTCATAAACGGACTAGCCTTAAATCATGTTGTGACGAGTAGATTGGTCGGAAAATTACCATTTCAAGATTATATAGGTATGACAGGGTTCAGAACATACCTAATTTAACCACTGAAGGCATCAGCAACCTGTGACTTGGCTTATACATGTATATACAAGTGATCACAGATTCCAAGAATGAAACCAAACAGAAACTTACACCATTATTTTTAGAAACGGCGGGACACTATTGGACCAACCCTCATTTAATAACTCCGGTATTTTAGTTTTTGGATCATGATTTGTGTCTTTATTTATACAAAGAGGATGTTTTTTGTTCTAAAAAAACTTACTTGCGAAAAGTGCAGATCCTGAAGAGATGGCTCGTTACAACCGGCTCATCTGGATCTAGACTGCTTGAAAACACCGCTATAGGTCTGTATATCCACTCGATATAGTAAACATACTGACCAAGAGTTGAGTCATCTCCATTGACAAGAGAGCATAGGTCCGCCACTTTGTGCTGGCGCGTTGTTAGTATAAATAATTGGAAACAAAGGTTATTTTTAAAATTCAACATCCGTCGTAGGTGAAATGACGTTTTGCATTGTTATAATACAGGGCTGCCGAGTACATAAAAGTGATACCAAAGCTGTGTAAACAGATGATCCATTGGTATAATGGGTACATGTACACACGCCTCATTTGAAACAGCGGGTGGGTTCCCAGTTCGATTCTGGCATCGGCAATGTTTGTTTACTTCCTTTATTAAATATAATACAAATAAGAAAGACTAGACAGTATGTTTATAAAACATGGATATGCCCCCGTGGCATACTGGACTCTAACTGGAGAAACTCTTAAAATCCTTTCGACGTAAATGTACACGGACGGACGTACGGACGGACGGATGTACGGAACCTCAAGAGCAACGCAATATGCCCCCCCCCCCATTGCTATCGCATAGGGGGCATAAACATTGCGGGCTCTTTGAAATTTGGATCATTATAAAGCAACATAATCTTGAAATTCATTCCAACATTTAGCTTGTGTTTTACTTCATAACGCATAAGGAATTCACATGCCAACTATCTAGTCTCCAACCATTACGGTTTACTAAGTTTTACGTCTTACATGTACAAGCAACGTGACGGACGGATGCACAGACGGACAAACGAACAGACGAACGGACACATGTGACGAAAACAGTAACAATATATCTATTTTTTCCAAATTATTTTCGTCAGCTGTGAGATTCGAACCTGTGACTATTTATTCAGTGACAGCAGGTGTTCAAGTCCCTTTATTATATTATGACAGAGTTTGTAAACAAAGGCATTTAAAAAGTGAAAGTGAAAGTGAATGGGTTTAATGTCCCAGCAACAGATAAGGACATATAGAGACAGGACCACAGTTTCAAGTCTCATCCGACAGACCAGTGGGATGGAAATACTATTTTAGTATTGTTCACGTCTAGAGAGAGGTTTGAACCCACAACCTCCGGAATGGAAGTCAGGTGTTCAACCCATCCCAATAAAGGCATGTAAACAACACCAGGACAACGTGGTCGAATTATATTGTATTAGTTGGCATAAACCCGGCTGTATTCAAGTTAAATTATACACGCAGACATGCCATGTGATTTTGTACCTAGATAGATGTGCGATATCTCATGAACATATTGACAACATTTATGATATTTTCCGTGAATGACGTGGAAAATTTACGAAATGTTTAGAGTAAATGCCGCATTTGCTATGAAAATTTCGTCAACTTTTGACGATATTTACAGAAAATATCACAGTTGCTGTGAATATTTCACATGACAAATTTCACATGCCCTCCGGTAGAAAATCACATGGCTCGTCTCAAAAGTACTATTGAGCGAGCAAACACGACCCATTGATATAGCCGCCAAATATTAGTGTCCCATCACAATTCACACACATGAAAGGTACGAATATGTCCGCACGAACGAAAATGTCCGCGGACATATTCGGGAGGGTCAAAGGCACGAACATGTCCGTAGGAAACGAGTATGTCCGCATTGATTTTAGGGGCTGTCTTAATGTGTTCCGTGAATTTTTAATATACATGCAGCTGTATCGTCTATGGATTATGTGTTCATATAAACGATGTTTAAACAATGTAATACCTTATGCTCTATTGCTACAATGTCGATTAAAACGTATGCTCAGAATAGTAGCTGCAAACATAGATAACTGTTTAGTATTAGTATATATCCATTAGTAGACCAAATGAACTGGCAGCGTAGGAACTGACCAGACTGTGCTAATCTTGGGCTATGATGTCTCTTGTGTCCACATAACTAGACTTTGCTATTGGGCATATACTAGTTTTACCCCATGCAGATGGAATTGTGCCAGTGTCAAAGCAGATATTGAAGAGTACGTGTATAAAGGATACAGGTGTACAATTCTTTAACACATCTATTGGAATACTATTAAATCGATATGCCTTTCCTCTCCTGGCATTATCTATACAATGTAGCAGTTTTAACATCTAAAATTGAAATGTGTCTTTCTAAAACGTCATCTGTTACAATGTGTTCACGTGGCAAAAATATATCATCTTGGTTTGAACTTGAGTTTAACAATGTACGGAAATCCGTTTCCCATTTAGCATGTTTAGACAGGATGTCGCACACATTATTTGAAGTGCCGTCGTTATCAATAATAACATCCATTGGTATGCACTTCGTATTACAAGTATCAACTCCAATTTCACCAAACGATGTCCATATATCCGTCTGATAAGTTATCGTGTACTTCGTTTAATATATATGTCTTCATTCTATACCAATATCACCTTTTCGCTCGCAGGACCTCTGGGTCAAAGCTTTTTCTCACAACACAGTAATCAGCCTTTACATGTACTTAGTGATTATATGGTGGTCGTAGTATATGTAGGTATGCCTATCATATAATTACCATGTTGTAACGGCGTTCGTCCGTGCGCTCAGTGTACGTTTTAAGATGGTGTCTGTCCGTCCGTGCGTCCGCACAATATTATACGCTATTAGCGAAAATGAGTGGCGAACATCGTAGGTCATAATGGCGAGCAGGGTAACCCCATACCATACATCAGATCAGACTGCGCGGACGCGAGCGGCGGGCATGAAAATAAACGTTATGTTTTAGAAATCGGTGAAGACTTGGTAAGAATGCTATTTTTTGGGGTTTAAATAGTGGCCGTTACATACAGGCGTTTTTATTTTAGAGAGATAACCGTTGTAGATATATGTATATCATGAGGAGGTTATCCGTTTGGGGGTTGTTGTAGAAAGGTAACCGTTGTGAGATATGGATCTCTTAAGGAGGTTAATATATCGGCAATTATCGGTTGGGGTATAACATAATGGCCGCTAGAGAGATGGTGCAGTTGTAGAGCGGTGGTCGTTGTGAGAGATGTTGTAAGACGATTAACCCTTTCAACACTACTTGCCTCTTTATAAGTGTTTGCAATCAGTGCTGGTCCAGATGAGCTGGTTCGTAACGAGCCGTCTCTACAAGTATTCATATTGTGTATGGAGACAAATCACCCCGTTCTTATAAATGGATCAGTCTGAAAATCCTTTTGTGACGGTTGGATTTATCTTTAAATAAACATATGTCAGTCCATTCCAGTTATTTATGGTTGCTACAGAGAGGGGGTTGTTGTAGAGAGGCGACCGTTTACTCACAATTCATCCCTAAATAATCTTGATATGGTAACTTTCCGACCAATCCACTCGTCACAACATGATTTTAAGACTAGTCCATTCATGAAATGGGGTTGGGTTTTTTTCCCCTAAAAATATGAAAATTACTTGCAAAACGTGCATATCCTGATAAGATGGCTCATCACGAACCAGCTCATCTTGATCTACACTGGATCTACACTGCTTGTAAACACACTCGTGACAGCTATATAGGGATGCACTGTCAATAAGTCTGTACAAGTTGCATTATCAGCATATTACTGTAATATTCCGGATTGTTTCAATATTAGTACAAATGAACACTTCAGGCATGTGAGCATTTGGAACAAACACATACCATTAATATGATATTGATATTTTTGGCTCACCTGAGCCAAAGGCTAAAGTGAGCTATTGTTACTGCTTTTCATCCATCGTCCGTCCGTACACAGTTGCTTCTTCACAGAGATGGATTTTTCACGAAGTAGTTACGCGTGGGTGGTTGGTCGGGCGAACACGATGGCGTAAATTAACAGTAGGGGTTCCTCCTTATAGGAATCACTATTTGCCTGGTTTGACCCTCTGGTACGTTTTTATCGTTGGCTCTTTTGTTACCTGGGAGTTGAATTATTGCCCATTATAAAAGTAGTAAGATTATTACAGATCCTACTGCTTTTTGGAGGGGGCCAAGTGATTCTAGTGTGGCGAGGACCTGTCGTCAGCTCAGGATTATTCTGATTTCAGGGCTACATATATATATTTTTTATTGTAAATATTCAGTTCTGATCTTGGGATATCCCCCCCCCCATCCCCATTTGTACCCGGCCAATGACCTTAGCTGTTGATAGGCTGTTAAACTAAATACTAACAAACAAACGCACAGTAGTTATGCGTAAGTAACGAAATGGCTGTCAGCGGGGACATGCGTGCCCCATGGACACATTTCTCGTGTTACCTCCAACCATAATATTTTTATGTCCCCAAGTCGTTCACCCATGATGTTCAGAGTTAATTTCCCACTAGCTACAATAATTCGCCTCCGATATGTTATCTACAGCTACAATTTGACCCATTCAAAAAATGTAAGCAACCGAAGTGCATACAAAAACCTGTTGCATGTAGGTCAAAATTTAGTAAACTGTATTTTTTATACCTTTGAACAAATAATCTTTGATGTAGAACTAGTAAATTGCCAAATTTAATATAACAGGGAAATCATTTTCCCATGGACATGATGGAAGCCATCTTTTCTCTTGTTGTTGTTCAACATTCAACATAACGAAATGAAGCTTTCAAGTTTACAAGATAGTCATGTAGATGTCAGATAAACACATTGACACGGTAAAATCACAAATATTTCTGCATGTGTATGTTCTTTATTAATAATTATAACATTGACAGTTTAATATCGCTAACATATCAAACACGCCGGATAACCGGTTGCAAAAATCACTCTTCCGTGAGTAACATTAAAGAGATGGGATTAAATTGCTACCCTCGCAAGAGGTATGGAGCGGGGTAGAAACTTTGTTTCTAATTTCCCACTAGCATTGAAGTAGCATGTAAAGAGATGTAAATGGATAGAATAAGACATATGAAAGAGAATGTAAACAATTCCATATACAACATAAAAGTGAGCAATTTGGGATACTTGCCCAAAATGCAAAGCGCGTATGCCTACCATAATTGTATGCATTTCATACATGAAACACGGCTTTAAGTTTAGAAAACCGTGATTGTGAGGTACAATGCTTGGTTCAGAAAAACGATGCAAATCTACAAAACTGTAATTATATTATGTCATCCTTTTAAATAAAAACATTGTTTGACGGCACATTATAATCATTTCCTATGGAAGAGTAAAATGGAAATTAAAATTAACAGCAAACAACACTTTTTTTTAATTAAGTTGAGCATTTTAAGAGATGTCGGTGAAACGAATTATATGCCTTGTAAAGTTTGTCAATACTTGTATAAACGGTGGATCATTTTACAATTATTGGGATCCCAGCGCTATATTTAAAGGTACATGCCCACTCAGTAGGCACAAAATGTTCAATATATAAATTAAATAAGTGTATAATTGTGTCACTATTCCACCAGTTCTATAAATTACGAGTGCCCGCTATACAGACAGATATAATCATTTAATAATATTTATTTTACTGATAGTGACGCGCGGTGTTATCAGTTTATTTTCATATGCAAATAAGGCATGATATTTTTTAATTATTTATACAACTTAAATGCGTCATCTGAAAAAAATATAAATATAGAGAATAAATAAACAACATGTTCTTTATAGGAATTAAATAAGTGTGTAATTGTGTCACCATTCCACCAGTTCTAAAGATTACGAGTGCCCGCTCTACAGATATAATCATTTAGTAATGTTTATTTTACCGATAGTGACGCGCGGTGATATCAGGCTATTTTCATATGCAAATAAGGCATATGTTTTAATTATTTATACTAATTATATGCGTCTCCTGAAAAAATAATATGTTCGACAGAATATAAAGTATAATCATTGCACATCAAAACATAAATACAGAGAATAAATAGTAATGTCCTTTAACATTTTAAGGAAACACGATTATCGCCCCTGATATCAGTGTGGAAATTTATGTCTGATATAAAATATATAATAATTCAAATCAGTACGTGGGGTAATGGTGAATTAATGTTTATTTTGCCAGAAAATGTCTCGGCTGATGTCTGATATAAATAACAATTTGTGTCTACTGAGTGATCATGTACCGTTGAGCTGCCGTAGGATACCGTTGTCAAATTCAAGTTATTTAATGCGTAAATTATGGCATATAATTGGTAATATGAACATCGACTTATTGATCCCATACAGTTGATTTCAACCGAATGCCATTATCACGGAGAAATACTTCCCAGTCTAGTACAGTAGACTAGTCTAGCGCCTCTCTAAACCGAAAACGTATCTGTTCATGATTGAAAGTGACACATACGGTTCATGGAGTGCTTAATTACAGTGGAAGCTCTCTAAACCGGATACCATGGCCACCTCCACTGTATTGTCACTTCGATAACGGGAATGATGTGTGTGATCTGTTGTTTCTCTCCTTTATATAAAAATGTCAACACAATGTTAACCATTAGAATGCTGAGCACGAACATTGTCGTCTGCTGTTGCTTTATGTTTTGCATTCTTTCTCAATAAAAACATGGTTTGACAGCACCTCAGAATCATTTCCATTGGAAATGATTCTTAAATGCTGTCTTCCTTCCGTCTTATATTGTTACATGTCTACCGTTGTTTGACACTGCTCACAGACGTGTTCAAACTAGCATGGGACCACGAACACCCTATCGTGCAAAAAACGAAATCAAACTTTTCAGCTTTGAAATGATTATGGATATTCTTTGCTTATTTGCAAATATGTGGCTGGGACTGGAGAAATGGGGCTGATCGGTTTTGCGAACAATGTAGATCCAGATCAGCCTGTGCATCCGCACAGTCTGATCAGTGTCTGCACTGTTCGCCATTCCATCAATGAAACTCCCTTTATGCTTCTAACAAGCAATATAGATCTTTGTCGAGCTACATGAGTGTGCTATTTGACCAGGAGCTACACTGGTCACAAATCCCATAAGCCCCATTTCTCCTGTCACAGCCACATATATCAGCCAATTGGAATTTGATTAAATAAGATCAGGTTCTGTTGGTCGACAAAGATCATTTGCAGACTATTATTGAATATCTGAGACATTAAAACAATAACTGAAGCAGCTTTTCAGCTTTGAAACGGTTATGGATATTTTTTGCTTATTTTTAAATATCAGCACTCACTGCCTGTGCATGAGAGAATGTAAATTGTGGAAGTTTAGAGATGAAATTAAGACAGCTATCGTAATGTCTGCAACCGTGATGATCCAGTGTTAAGTTGTAGATGTTGGGTTGTAATTATAGTGATAGCACTGAGCTGTTGTCATGTGTATGTATGCTTTGTGTTTGTTTGATTCGTCTTATTTGTTCACCTCTGACTTCTGACTGTCCTTCTACTGTCTCCATCTTTTCTTACAATTTGTGACTTCCTGGAGAATGGGTCTAACTCCTGCCTGATCTGCTGGCTCTCCCCTATAGTCGGATAAGGATCTGTGATGTGTGTTATCAGCACAATATGTTCTGAAACCATGTGATCCAAAACCTCTACATGTGTTCTCTTACTTAGCTTGTACTGCATGCAATGGGCACTCGGTTGACAAAAGGGTCCATACGGAAAATGTAGCAGATTTTGCCTCATTGATTATTAAAGCGATATATGGGACATCCGTGTTCTATGAACACATTTTCTAATTTCTCGATGTAAATATTCCGTTCTGATTTTAGATTTTTTCCGCCAATGCAACAGGTTAAATACGGGATCGAACTCGTCGGTCCGGCCGTAAACTACCTTATCTAGAGAACAATTTGAACATCGGGTACAAATATATAACTTAACCTAATGCCGCATATATGTACCCAAATTCTCTGCTATTCTCGATTTTTGTGTGAATATTACAGAACCTTAAGAAGGTGCAACGTGTCTACACTGGATCTAAGTTAAATAAAACATAGGTTCACTTACACCTAAGAACGACAAATCCAGTCTCCTCTGACCACCATAGTTTTTTTTATAAGATTTTAAGCGGCCCCAACACTGTTCCACAGGAAGCAATTATAATGGAATACCAAGACATAAGGTCAAAACTGGGCTGCTCAGAAACAAAGATGGTCGCATAGATCTGATAGTGTATTTTATCAGCCGGAATCTGTTTGCAAAAATTTGGGATTGATTGTGGGTTCAAACCTCGTCTTAGGCATCAAAAATACTTTCATAACATTTCCATCCCACTGGTCTGTCGGACAAGACGTTAAACTGTGGTCCCGTCTCTATATGACCCTAGCTGTTGGTGGGACGTTAAACCCATTCACTTTCACTTTGAAAAAAATCAACACACCAATGATTTACTTGGTATCTGTGGCTATGACTGGAGAAATCTGACTTATGGAATGTGTGACCAGTGCAACTCCTGATCCAATAACGCACTCCTGTAGCCTGATAACGATCTACATTGCTTGTTAAATGCTAACCCAAATGTTCTCTATGTTACACAGGGGCGACTTACCTTATGTCGCCCTGCTTACCTAAGTCGCCCTGCGTTACAGACAGAAAATTCTGATTAGTTAGAAGCAGTATTCGTGCTTCATTGATGGACTGGCGAGCAGTGCAGATCCTGATCAGACTGTGCAGATGCAAAGGCTGATCTGGATCTACACCGATCGCAAAACCCATAAGCCCATTCCTCCAGTCACAGCCACATATATATGTCCCTGATCACACCAAGATATGCGAATTCTTGTCTGGTTAACTTTACTTAGATATGGCTAGGTTTGTCCTGATTACGACTGATCGATGAATAGACACATGCTCTACATATGTGGCTGTGACTGGGAAAATGGGGCTGAATGGTTTTGCGACCAGTGTAGATCAGCAAACCGTCCTAAACGTCGGCCAATGTAATTTGGACAGCCACATTAAGTTAGAGGTATCAGGGGGGTCTTCAAGCCTTGTGTTATATGTGGCTGTGTACTGGAGAATTTGGGCTTATTGATTTTGAGACTAGTGTAGGTCCAGATCAGCCTGTGCATCCGTACAGTCGTCTGATCAGGATCTGCACAGTTCGCCACTCCACCAACGAAACACCTGCCGTGCTTCTAACAAGCTACATATATCGTCATCAGGCTACACGAGTGCTATGTGATCAGGAGCTACACTGGTCAGAAATCTTATCAGCCCCACTTCTCCAGTCACAAATTAACAAACCCTGTAAATGACGATATACCTGGGTAATTATTTCATTAACTGGCCAAATACATTTCAACGTACCCGTTTCTTACGTTCAAGTGTTTTCTGAATTTTCCATATAAATCTCTCTCTCTCTCTCTCTCTACCTCGCATTGCAACTTTGTATTTACAAAACTGCTATTTAGTGTACACATACACTACTTTTCATGTCCACTGTCTGTCATTTTGCTTGCATGGTCATGTTGATTGTATGTTTGTTAATTACTATTGTGCTCAAGAGCCATCATGACTTAAGCAATAAACGATATTCTATTCCATATTTTTGGCCAGTTAATGAAAGTCTGTCCATGTATATAACTAGAAATGGACGCTTGTCGACAGGCGCATGTGTATCCCCCTCCCCAGATACACAAGTAGTTCATTCTTGCGTGACACACCTTTAGGGTCGTGGTCTATGCATGTGTGAAGTTTCATGAAAATATTCCAAAGGGTGTTCGAGTTATGCTCCGGACACGAAATCAGTGCACGAAACAACAAAGGGAGATAACTAAGAAATTAACGACGCAAGAGTTGTCATTCTTACGTGCGACACATGTGTGAAGTTTAATAAACTAGAAAATGTGTTCATAGAACACGGATGTCCCACATATCGCTTTGATAATAAAAGAGGCCAAATTCCAAGTCAAAATTTTCTTTCACCTGAGCGTTAAAGTTTTTGAAGCACCAACTATGTGACCTTGACCCTGGGCTTGGCGGGGGCAGGACGAACGTGGATTTTGCACAGGGCGGTAGAGGACCATTAGAGCAATGCATATATGAAATATGAAGCTGATCCGTGAAAGAAAACAGAAATTATAAGATATTTACCTGAGCGTTAAAGTTTTTGAAGCACTAAGTATGTGGTGTTAACCCTGGGCTTTGCGGGTGCAGGACGAACGTGGATTTGGCACAGGGCGGTAGAGGACCATTAGAGCAACGCGTATATGAAATATGAAGATGATCCGTGAATGGAAAGAAAAATTATAAGATATTTACCTGAGCGTTAAAGTTTTTGAAGCACCAAGTATGTGACCTTGACCCTGGGCTTGGCGGGGGCAGGACGAACGTGGATTTGGCACAGGGCGGTAGAGAACCATTAGAGCAATGCGTATATGAAATATGAAGATGATCCATGAAAGGAAACAGAAATTATAAGATATTTACCCGAGCGTTAAAGTTTTTGAAGCACTAAGTATATAACCTTGACCCTGGGCTTGGTGGGGGCAGGACGAACGTGGATTTGGCACATGGCGGTAGAGAACCATCAGAGCAATGTGTATTTGAAATATGAAACAGATCGGTCGAAGGATGAAGAAATTATGAGACATTTACCCGAGTGTTAAAGTTTTGTGACGGACGGACCAACGGGAGGACGGGACGCACGTTCCTACGAATGAATACTTGTTGGGTTTTTACTGTATAAAAATACCCAACAAGAGTACCCAACACTATCCTAACCCTACCCAATAAGATCCCCGTACGCTTACAACAAGTACCCATTCGTGTGTGCGGACGGACAGACGGACGGACAAGGGTAAAACTAAATGCCCCCCCCCACTATCGTGGTGAGGCACAACAATATTCCAACGGGTGTTCGAGTTATGCTCTTGATACGAAATCAGAGAATGAACCAACAAAGGAAGATAAGTAAACAAGAATTCCGCGGAATCAAATGCCTCGCCTTGTCCCGCCTTGACCTCGAGCCTGGGCCCGAAATCAATTTTCACTGGCCAGAATATATAATACAATTATTGACTAGTGAGCCATGGAATATCAGATTATATTCTATGGCTCACTAGTCAATAATTGTTTTATTATATGATAATAGTCTGTATATAGCACTTACGACCTTATGCTACTAGACAAAAATTTAAAAAGAATTTGAAAAAAAAAATGAAAAAAAAAATGGAAAAAAAAGTTTAAAAATTAAAAATAATAATGCTTGCTACTGGAGCCCAGATTTTTTTTTAATAGTCTTATATTTATCTACATATATCTGCACAGGTCCACATAATGCCACAATATTTTCAACAAAGTTTACGGAAATGTAATATCCAATGTAGTAATTTACCTGTATAAATTACCTGTGGTCAAGACTGGACATTTGCACATGCTAGCACATGCTAGCACATGCTAGCACATGCTAGCACATGCACAGGTGAATGGTTCTCCCAGTCTCTATTGTTCTCTCTACAGGTAAGGTGTACAGAGCACACGAGAAAAGGTGTACAGAGCAGACGAGAAAACGGGTCTTCATGCATTATTATCCAGTGTGTAGAGTTCGCAAAACAAACTAGATGGCCGCGGCCTGCATGTCGCGCCTTGTGGCGAGGCATGGACACTAAAAATATATACATGTACATGTAGTACATGTATAACGATAAACTTTAACCAAAGAACTTAACCAAAAACTTTAACCGGACACGCGGACGTACGTTGACATTGAGCACAGAGGCCGCACGGGAGGGGGGTAGAATAAAAAATATAGATGATGATAAACACCCATGTGAAGTTTCAAGGTAATGGGCAAAGCAGTTGCAGAGATATAGTATAACGAAAACTTTAACCAAAAAACTTAACCAAAAACTTTAACCAAAAAACTTAACCAAAAAACTTAACCAAAAACTTTAACCAAAAACTTTAACCAAAAAACTTAACCAAAAACTTCAAAGTAATTTGACCTTGACATTCGGCTCGGCATAGGGGCCACACGGAAGGCGGGTAGAATGAAAATATAGATGATGATAAACGCCCATGTGAAGTTTCAAAGTAACGGGCAAAGCAGTTGCAGATATATAGTATATCGAAAAACTTTAACCAAAAAACTTAACCAAAAAACTTAACCAAAAACTTTAACCAAAAAACTTAACCAAAAACTTCAAAGTAATTTGACCTTGACATTGGGCACAGGGGCCACACGGGCGGGGGGTAGAATGAAAATATAGATGATGATAAACACCCATGTGAAGTTTCAAGGTAATGGGCAAAGCAGTTGCAGAGATATAGTATAACGAAAAACTTTAACCAAGAAACTTAACCAAAAACTTTAACCAAAAAACTTAACCAAAAAACTTAACCAAAAACTTTAACCAAAGAACTTAACCAAAAATTCAAAGTAATTTGACCTAGACATTGGGCACAGGGGCCGCACAGGAGGGGGTAGAATGAAAATATAGATGATGATAAACACCCATATGATGTTTCAAGATAATGGGCAAAGCAGTTGCAGAGATGTAGTATAACGAAAAACTTTAACCAAAAAACATAACCAAAAAAACTTAACCAAAAACTTTAACCAAAAAACTTAACCAAAAATTTCAAAGTAATTTGACCTTGACATTGGGCACAGGGGCTGCACGGAAGGGGGGTAGAATGAAAATATAGATGATGATAAACATCTACGTGAAGTTTCAAGGTAATAGGTAAAGCAGTTGCAGAGATATAGTATAACGAAAAACTTAAACGAAAAACTTTAACCAAAAAACTTAACCAAAAAACTTAACCAAAAACTTTAACCAAAGAACTTAACCAAAAACATTAACCAAAAAACTTAACCAAACAACTTAAGCAAAAACTTTAACCGGACACACGTACGTACGTACGTACGTACGGGCACAGGGGCTGCACGTGAGGGGGGGGGTGGAATGAAAATATAGATGATGATAAACACCCATGTGAAGTTTCAAGGTAATGGGCAAAGCAGTTGCAGAGATATAGTATAACGAAAAACTTTAACCAAAAAACTTAACTAAAAAACTTAACCAAAAACTTTAACCAAAAAACTTAACCAAATACTTCAAAGTTATTTGACCTTGACATTGGGCACAGGGGCCGCACGGGAGGGGGGTAGAATGAAAATATAGATGATGATAAACACCCATGTGAAGTTTCAAGGTAATGGGCAAAGCAGTTGCAGAGATATAGTATAACGAAAAACTTTAACCAAAAAACTTAACCAAAAACTTTAACCAAAAAACTTAACCAAAAAACTTAACCAAAAACTTTAACCAAAAAACTTAACCAAACATTTTAAGCAAAAAACTTAACCAAACAACGTAGCCAAAAACTTTAACCGGACACACGTACGTACGCCAAAGTGTCGACTATATCACGCTGTCCGCAAGCGGGCGCGACAAAAAGGGAGATAATGTACGGTCGATAATCCAGTAGATTATCTCCGCGTACGTACGGACGAACCGTGATACATGTATACTGTGGCTTACACATAACGTGTACAGGGGCCGACGGTACGACGTGGGATTGTTTATGTGTAGTCAACCCTTTCAACCCGAAATAACTGAAGTAGACTATGATATGAAAAATTAAAGACCAATCTAGTCGACACAAAATGATATTCAGATTAGTCAATTTAGAAGATTGGGGTGTTTACGAGCCGCTCATCTGGATCTACACTGTTTGCAAACACAGGTAAAGAGTTCGGTGATGTTGAACGGGTTAATATATTCTTACTACATGTATATTCTCTCTAAAATCGCATAGTCTTGTCAAAATATCAGTATTAAAGGAACATGCCCACTCAGTAAGCACAAAATGTTCTTTATAGGAATTAAATAGGTGTATAATTGTGTCACTATTCCACCAGTTCTAAAAATTACAAGTGCCCGCAAAACAGATATAATCATTTAGTAATATTTATTTTACTGAGAGTGACGCGCGTTGGTATCAGGCTATTTTCATATGCAACTAAGGCATGATATTTTTTAATTATTTATACTAATGAAATTAGTCACCTGGAAAAAAAATATTTTCGACAGATTATAAAGTATGATCATTGCACATCTAAACAATAAATACAGAGAATAAATAGTAATGTCCGTTACCATTTTAAGGAAACACGTTTATCACCCCTGATATCAGTGTGAAAAAGTTTCGTCTAAAATAAAATAATAATGCCAATCAATACGTGGGGTAATGGTGAATTAATGTTTATTTTGCCAGAAAATGTCATACGCACAGAATATACAACAGTATCTGTATCACAAATATTAAAACCTACTGCGTGGACATGTTTTGGTTAATGCCATTACACCTGCGTATACAGCTATATCCCGTCGTTAAACATTGTTGATATCCTGTCAATACGGCCTAATCACTGCGTATGAATATGTGCGGTTGTCATACTAGTCGATTCTTATTTATTTTTGCATTTTAAAGCTATTTGTAGTGTTGACGGGATAAATAGAATAGTAGGTTAGTGCAGTGAATGGGAAAAAATATGGCAGAGCCTTGCCCATCCCGTTTCCTAAGCCTTGCCAGATATTTTCCCCATTCACGGCACTAACCTACTATTCTCTATATATGCATTCATGCCTTGTCACATAACAGGTATGTTTTCCGTGTAAATCTTCCACAAGTGGCTTTGTCTAAGCCGGAAATAATAAATACATTCTACACCAGAATGTTCATCTGTTTCACATTCGTTACATATACCTAATACAGTGCAACCTCTCTACAACAGCCACCCATGTGAAGACGCAAAAATGGCTGTTGTAGAGAGGTGGCTGTTGTAGGGAGGTCTATGCTGTATTACATTTTGTCGTCCGCTGATGTATTTATTTTTTCGATAATTCTCATCAAAAACATGCTTTGGCAACATTTTAGAATCTAAAATCTAAAATGCTGTCAAAACATGTTTTTATTGAGAAAGAAGGCAAAGCAACAGCAGACGACGATTTTCGTGCTCACCAAGGGTCTAAGGGTTAGATACAGAGGAAATCATCCATTTAGGATATAAAATAGTGGCTGTTATAGAGAGGGTGTTGTTGTAGAGAGGTGACCGCTCGGGGAGGTTCGACTGTACCTACATGTATATGCAATCAAGTACGGTGTAACATCTCGAAACCGGACACCATGTAGACTCATATGTTGGTCATTTTCATGTGTTTAATTGTCATTTAACTCCGAGTTAACTCCGAGCTGTCTGTTCGCGATTGCAAAACGCGAACGTTTGTATTGGAGATGTCATACGTCTGATTTACAGTGGAATATCTCTAAACCGGACATCCTGTGGAGTTCCCATGATGTCCCGTTTAGAGAGGTTACACTGTAGTCGTGTCTGTTTGCCTGGTATATAGTTGTGTTCGCAAATCATTATAAGGGCTTACTTTCTTTTTTATTCGATGTAAATATTTACTACAGCATGTTAAATGCGGGATCGAACCCGTTGGCCCGGCCTTAAACGACCTTAGCTGTTGATATGCCGTTAAACACCAATATGTCAAATCAATTATTATAATTAAACATTTCTCAACTTTGTCTAGTAATTTTAACTGTTCCTGATCCAATAGGGACGATGCTCATGTATACACTATCAAAAAAAGAAAACAAGTCGAATACTGTTTGATCGAATGGCGTTTAAGGTAGACCCTCAGATTGATCGAATGGCGATCAAGGTAGACACTGACCCTGGTTTACGCTAGTCGTTAAAATAAAAGGCTGGTCCTTGAGGCTTGTTATGTGACAGCGTGGTCCATCTATACTTATTTATGGGGACACGCATATCGTGATACGAATAAACACTCCCCGTGTTCAGTAACAATGTGCTCTTATGTAAAATGTAATGTAATTAAGCAAAACCTTTCAGCATGATCGGATAAAATTCACCACTTAAGGCGATACAAAAATTACTTTGGTTGTTAGATATCGCCGCGTCAGCAAAATCCCTGCGCGTCTGGGCATTCTATCGTCATAGAGAAATAAAATCAGGCTATGAATTCGCCACATGATCAATCAAAAACACTACCATGCAAAACTATGTTAAATCCAATCATGTCTGACGGAAATCTGGTGAATTTTCCATGTCTAAATAGGTTATACATGTATTAACTTTATAGAACATACATGTATATGCATCTGGCGAAGAAAATCAGAGATGAATATATGAAACAAAAATATATATATTAAAAAAATCCGCCCTCCCGTGTCACATTCCGCAAACCCCGTGTCTGAGAACCAAAGTACATGTTTATGGCCTAAATACGGTGTCATATTTCTGCCATCCACATAACGTGATAACATAATAGCTAAATATTAATACACCGTATAAGTCGTCGTATAAGTCGGTTGCTTTTTACGATATTTAATCAATTTTATTTTGTTTCAATTCAGTATCTCGTTCTGACTAATTAGTACGTCGTCCTGATGCAGTAATTACATAGTCAAGACGACTTGCTAAGGTATCTGTATACATGTAATAGCTAGCTATACAGTTGAACCTCTCTAAACCAAACACCCTTGCGACATCGATGTGTTAAATTATGACCGATTTCCCTGTCAAATATCGCGTATGTGTATCAGTGTTCATGATTGCAATGCACGCATGCGTGTGTTTCAGTGCTCTTACATCGGAATTACAGTGAAACATATATAAACCGGACACCCTGGGGACCTCCCATGGTGTCCGGTTTATAGAGGTTGCACTGTACCACAGTATCACTAACCATAACCCGTCCTATACCTGATCACGATGTGTTTCAAATATAATAGCTTCGTAAATGTGATATATACATATAACATATATGTGAACACTGCATCGCTACTCTATGCTATACGACACATGGAATGGCCAACATATACATACATATATAGTTAATACATATATCACATTTACGAAGCAATCGTGATCAGGTATAGGAGAGTCCTTAAGTAGATATTAGAAATATGATACGCTGAAACGTCTATAAACCAGACACTCTGGGAGGTCTATATGGTGTCCGGCTTAGAGAGGTTTCCCTGTAGATCGGGCATCTGATCATTCTGAGCCATAGGTGTGTGTTATCCGATCACGAACATTATAACCTGCAATAAATAACCAAGAAATTCATCAAAAATAAGATCACATGTGTTTTATTGGTGTCCGGTTTAGAGAGGTTCCACTGTATATGTAACACATATATTCTATCACATTTACGAGGCAATTATCTTTGAATCACATAGTGATCAGGTATATGACGGGTCCTTAAGTAGATAGTAGAAATAAGCTGCCATACACTTACATTATGTAAATACTGTTTCAAATCCCCAGGGGCGGGCATATGCGTATTTTTACAAACCTCCTAGGGTGATGTGTCTGCATTTTGGTGGCTAATCTGTCAATTGCACAATCATTATACATTAGTTTACCGGTGCATGTAATGATTAAGTGGTATGATTATATCATACGTAGACACCAAATAACGGTCAATGATCGGCAGTGTTGCACCATCCAGCTTAGACAAAATGTACGTGTGTTGTCTTAAAGGGGCATATCAGGATTTATTTTTGAATATACTATAAAAAATAAAAACGTGTTTTCATCATGGCGCTGTGTAAAGTGTTTTAATTGAAGATATATTACGAACCTAGGACCGCTGATTTTTTTTTAGGATTTGTTGGAAAAGAATCTGTATACAAATAATGTGTTTTCATCATGGCCCTGTGTAAAATGGTTTAACTGAAGCTATAGGACGATACTAGGACTGCTGTGTTGTGTCAATTGTCACCGATATCTGAGCATACGTATCAGATTTTCTATCCAGTTTTTTTTTTGGGTTATATTTAACGGCGGCACTGGCTCTAGGACCTTGCATGCCGTCTCCCAAGAATGGGAGAATGAACGGAGGTAGAGACTTTTTGAGAGAAGCCGGTAATTCGGATTTACAGAGCAACTACGAATTATCGGTACCCATTTACAGCTGGGTGAACTGGAGCAGTGTGGATAAAGTGTCTTGCTCAAGGACACAACGCACGCCGCTAGTCAGGCTCGAACCCACGACCCTTGGATCAGTAGTCCGACACACTAACCATTACGCCACGGCGCTCCAGTTGATGGCAACAAGATGATGAAAACACGTTGTTTTTTTTTTTTAATCCTGAAATGTCCCTTTAAATGTAATGCGCTTGAATCAATTTCTCGCTAACCACATGCAGTTGCTCATCAACAAGAGCTCTATTCAATACTGTCTATATATGAAAGCGAACCTTTGCAAACACTGTGGATCCAGATGAGCCGGCTCGTAACGAACCGTCTCATCGGGATCAACAGTGTTTGCCATTCTTTAGATCTTGAAACAAAACATTGTGTTATTAAAGTTAACATGAAACAGGCCACTGTATAATATTTCGGGGTGAAAATGGTACGTGGCACTATTATATCATACAGAAACCCAAATAACATTCCGTGTACGTGTACCAATGAGGTTAGTTGCGAACAGTAACTATTGCATTCCACTCCCGTACCGTCCATAGCCACGGACGGTATGGGAGTCGATTGCAAGAGTTACTGTTCGCAACTACAATGAGGATACACACGAATACACTCAGGTTATATTCCAATAACAAACATCATGATTGAATATACAGTTCAAGGTTCCTGAACCTATTGCAATAGGTAATTCGATTAAATAATTCATATATGTAGAGTTAGATGCTAGGTTATGTCACACGATCTGAAATAAACAGCATACCATCGTGTATGATATAATGACAATATTTCATGTTTACATCGTGTGACTGCTTTCAAAAAATATAATACATACCAGCGTTGTATGGTTACACGAGATATTTGAACTTGCTTAAACAACTGTATAATATTGTATTCTAAACTCGCATATTTATGCCAGTGTTTGTCATCTTGTAAGCTCATGATCACATATCCATGTATCGTGTTACGTTATGAATGTGTGCTGAATGGTCAGTAGGCCTGTTGCAAATACATGTACACTATTTCCACGTTTCTGATTGTGCCTGTAGAAGTTCTATGAGCTATGGCCAGTCTAACTATACATTTAAACCAAATACGAACTATTCACTGGCTGAATGGCGAACACCGTATATCCTGATCAGACTGCGCGGATGCGCAGGCTGATCTTGGTCTACATTGGTCGTAACGGTCATAATATTAAACCGTTGGTGGTTGGTCGGGCGAACGCGATGGCGTAAAATAACGGTCGGGATTCCTCCTTATAGGAATAACGATTTGCCTGGTTTGGCCCTCAGGTACGTTTTTATCTTTGGCTCTTTTGTTACCTGGGAGTTGAATTCGGTTATTAGTAGTAAGATTATTACTGATCCTACTACTTTTGGGAGGGGGTCAAGTGATTCTGGTGTGGCGAGGACCTGGCATCAGGTCAGGATTATTCTGATTTTAGGGCTGAATATATAGTTTTTTTATTGTAAATATTCAGTTCTAATTTTGGGATTTCCCCCCATTTGTACATGTACTGGAACATGTACATGTACTTGTACAAGTAATATATGGGTTTTAGTACTAAACCCATTGACCCGGCCTTAATTAACTTTAGCTGTTGATAGGCCGTTAAGCCCCAACAAACAAACACACGAACATACTATTAAACCACATTTCTCCACAGCAACATTTCTTCTATTCTCGTACGTTATTGATATTTGCGATTATTTGATAAAATTCACTGTGTTCACCGGCGTGAAATGGCCTTAGCTGTTGATAGGCCGTTAAAGGCAGTGGCTGAAAATACTCAATACATATCTCGGGGCATCGTTATTCCTGAATTAAACAACATTGCTGAAACATTTAGGGAACATTATCAGAATTCATGGGTAAAATTGCCAATAGAATAACAATAATTGTATTCGAAACAATGTTAAACCCTACCCCACCCACCTGCTGCCCTCGGCTGCCGGTCTATCATTGCATGCTCCATAGAATTACGGTAAATGCTCCATGGGTTTATCCTGACGTCAGTTTGCTATACAGTCAATCTGTCATTTATCTTCTTAAAGTCACGGATATCAGCGGGTAATTTTATTTTATCTCAAATCTAATTTTATATCCATTTATGAAAGCAAGTAGTATAAAGGGAGTCAAAATGATACCACCTGAGGTGGTATAATTTTGAACCCCCACCACCCCCGAAAAATCAAAAAATTGGTTACTGAGAAAATTGTATCCGACAGCAAATTTATGAATTTTGGAGAAAATAATTAATGCAATTTCAATGTGCCGCGAGTGATAGTTTATATTCCAACACCCCATTTTCCTCCTCCAATATAGCTAATTTATTTCGCAGATCAGCAACTAATTCTACCAGCTCTAGTCTACCCCGCTCACCTTTAGCCACAGGGTAGCGTAGTTGCTTATGTCTACAAAGAGTTTGGGCACTAACGAATTTACAAGCGCATCTGGGGCATTGAAATTGTGGGGGGACACAAGGAAACTGTTTACGTCTCGCTAGATACCTTCGTAGATAGTCTTTACACGTAAACGTCTTACAACAATTCACACACTCCATTATATATGTATATGTATATGTATATGTTCAATTGGACGTGAAAAAAACATGATGTAAATTTTTCGCGTCCAATTGAACAGATAAATTGTATAGGTTATATATACAGAAAATATGATAACGCCAGAAACTAGAGCAGTAGAAAGTTTGAGAAGAGAAGCCGAATCTCTACGGATTACTTATAGTAAACGGTTGAGAGGTAGGGGGTTGACAAAGCTGATAAACTCCACAAAGAATGAGGCGTTTATGAAGCGGTTTACCCGCGCCCACAAACGAGGAACCTTTAAAGACCTCTCACTAGCAGAAGTTGGTAACAGAATTCAAAAAGAAAGTATTGCGGGGTTAAGGGCTAGTGTAATAAAACCTTCAAGCACCAATAATTTGTCCCAAACTAGAAACACAGGTCACCCAATACCAAATAATAAGAAAAGATCTATAGTTCGCGCGATAGTGGAAAAAAGGTGAAGAAATATTGGGGGCTCATGATGAAACATTGGAAAAGGTAGAAAATGGAAGACGGGTAGTTACATTATCCTTTCGTAAAAACATTGACATTAACGAGTCTGAACGCATGTCCGATAAACTCGCTCCGTATCTAACAACCAATTTTTATTTGAGATATTCATTTTCTTACAAGCTAGAACATATGGAGGAAATTAAAAATGGAAAACCTAAAACTATAATAATGCACACAAATTTAGGTAGCGAACCACTATCATCAATGAAAACCGTTAAAAAATGGCTATCAGATAAGGAGCAAACACGAATAATGTCCGATAAAATAGACAGACCAAATACAAAGTGGAAGTTTGTAAGATGGGTAGAGGTTTTTATAAAGCTAATACAGGGCAGTAGGGGAATAGATTTGGGACTACAATCCAAAGAAGCAGCAGGAGGAGAACTTCCAGAATGGTTGAAGAATAAAAAAGGTATGTATTCTTTAGATAAGTATAATGACGACCTTTGTCTGTTCAGGTGTCTAGCTATGCACCTTGATAAAAAGATCAGACCTGACAGATGTACAGGAAGGGTGAAAGAACTTAGTAAGCAATACACCGACAGTAATGTGGTTTCACCATTTCATTTTTCATGTCTGAAAAAGGTTGAAGAGTTTTTTAAAATCGGTATAGAAGTATATCAACCGACACAAGGTGGTGTTTGGTGGTTGAAAAAGGTACCCGCGCACTATAAGGCAATAGGTAATAAACCAATGACAATAGGACTCTTTAATAATCACGCATTTCTGATAAAAAACCTTAAAAATCTATCTAAAATTTACGCCTGCGATAATTGCAAACAGAAATTCACGAAAGCAAGTAATATGAAGAGACACGCACCAAAATGTATGAAAGGTGAGACAAAAATAATATGTGATGGTAATTATTTAGAGCGCCCGCGTTCGTCGTTTGAGAAAGCGTTTTACCCAAAAAGTACTAACAGTTATGGGGCGATCGATTGGATGTACTCTGTGGAAAAGCAGGAGGGAATTCACATTCACCACGAACAGAGTGGACACGGGGGTGAAATATGTATTTTAGGAGCTCCAGTAGATGGATACTGTCCAGAAACCAATACAGTATATCAATATCACGGCTGTTACTGGCACGGGTGCGAGATTCATGCAAAGCATAGAAAAGAAGAACGCGCATCCACTATGAGAAGAGATAAATTTATTAGAAGCAAAGAATTCAACCTAGTAGTGGGAATGCGAATTCCAAAGAACGGGTAAAGATATAAAGATCGGTTGCGACACTACTCTTTATCCATATCAGATAGTATATGATTTTGAGGCGTATCTCCAGCCAGAATTTGAAACTATCGGTAATAGTTTAGAATACGAGGTCGAGCACGTTCCGGTAAGCGTTAGTATAGGAGATAATTTCTCAGGAACAGTAACTCATATTTGTGATAAAGATCCTGCAAGACTTATAGAAAAATTCGTAGAAGATTTGAAAGTCAGGGGAAAGGCTATAAGAGAAGAAGTATGGTTAAGATATGGGTTTAATACAGAACATTTACTTAAAAACCAAATCACCAAGATCGAACAGTGGATATATCAAGTACCGGTTATAGGTTTTAACAGCAGTAAGTACGATATAAACCTAATACAGAAATATCTAGTAGGCGAACTGGCATCAACAACAAAGAAAGTAATTGTCTGAAAACGTGCAAACGCAACAATATTTCTATTTACTCCAGAGTTTAGATTTCTTGATGTAATACTTTATCTAGGACCTGGTGTAAGTTACGATAGTTGGATAAAAGCCTACGACTGCAAAGGACATAAATCTTTCTTTCCTTACGAGTGGTTCGATTCTCCAGACAAACTGGATTACCCAGGACTGCCTGGTATAGAGAATTGGTATTCCAAACTATATGGGAAAATGTTAATAGATGAAACAGAATTAATTAAATGTAGAATTTTCGAAGAAAATAATATGAAAACTTTCAGAGAGTGGTTGAAATATTATAACGATTTAGATGTAGGGGTACGATGCAAACGCGTTATATTTATCTACGTTAAATAAAGAGATGCCGTGTGGGAGAGAAACTATACACCATATAGATACCCACATGACCCTAAATTTATTAAAAAGTTTTGTAAAAGAGTTTTATCTGGAGACTGGTTTGGGTTTGCGGAGGTGGATATAGAAGTTCCACACAACTTAAAAGATAAGTTTTCTGAAATTTCCCCAATATTTATAAACAGAGAAGTAGAGGTTGATGAAGTTCCAGCACACATGTTAAAATATTTAAAAGATACTGGCCGAACAAGAGGAGATGGACAAAAATTGGTAGGATCTATGACCGCCACTAAAGTACTGCTGTACGCGCCACTGTTGAAATGTTATTTAAAACACGGCCTAGAAATAACGGGAGTTCATCGTGTTTTAGATTATATTAGTGGTAAACCCTTCAAATGGTTCGCGAAAGAAATTACAGCCGCAAGACGAACTGGGGATGTAGAACCAAATAAAAAACCAGTAGCCGACATAATAAAATTATTAGGAAACTCGTGTTGTGGAAAAATGATAGAGGCAACGGAGAGACATTTAAATACTACATATACACAAGACGAAACATGTGTTGACAAAGCATTAAGATCTGCATTCTTTGACGATTTGGAAGAGATAGGAGATGCGTAGGAAATATCTTCCCGAAAACCCCGGTGTGCAGTAAAGAGACCCTTCCACTGCGGAATAGCGGTTTATCAACTAGCTAAATTGAGAATGTTGGAATTTTACTACGAATTTCTAGACAAATACGTAAAAAGAGAAGACTTTGAATTAATACAGATGGACACGGATAGTATGTATATAGGAGTTAGTGGAAAAACAATAGAGGAATTGATTAGACCTAACTTACTAGACGAGTTTGAAAAAGAAAAAAATAAATGGTTGGCTTGGGATAAATGGAGCGAAAGAGAGCCATGAATTTTCAAAATGGAATTCAGCGGAGATAGGGCGATAGCGTTATCTAGTAAGTGTTATTTCGTAGAAAAAATTAATTCCAATAATTTTGAAAAAATTAATAAAAATTCTGCGAAAGGAATGTCCAAGAGAACTAACAATTTAAATTGAGATAAATATAAACGAGTACTAAGTGAAACTACAGAAGATGGAAAACACATTATAGATGTAGCACAAAATAGAGGATTTAAAATGAAAGACGGTGTTATGAAAACGTACTGTCAACAAAAATTAGGACTCTCGGCGTACTACGATAAAAGACGCGTGTTACCAGACGGAATACATACAGAACCTCTTTAATTTTAAGAAAATTAACAATGTAAAGATCCGGGGGTAGCTGGGTGTCAGAAGGCACCGCGAGAAGTTCTTCGCGAACAAACCCACGGGATGGACCATCAGTCAAATAGTAGACCACGGGCTCATCGGGTTTGGTAATAGATCTATCCAGATGATATACATTGAGATACCACACGGGATCAGTCCGCGGCGGCTGCCACCTTCGATCTCTCCCGGTTGATAGAGGTACCGGACGTCAACATCCGATGGAAGCCGTTGCTCCTCTAAACCAACGGGTCGCCCGCGCGAGACGGCAGAGGGCTTGCTCGTCACCCTTTTAGACTTGATGACATCTACGGGCTTCTTGTCGATCAATCTGGTCACCACTCCATTCAGTGCGGAGACCACGGCGTGCAGCCTGGCCACCCACGCCGTAGATCGCGTATGAGGGTCTACAAGCTCTTTGGCATATTGATGACCGGAACAGAGCCTCTCAACCAGGGTTCGATTGAATCGCTCCACGATTCCCTGGTCTCGGTGGATGTTGACGCGGCCGCGTCTGACAGAAACGTTGTGTTTAGACAATAGATGAGAGACCGCGCCCATGACCTCACGGCCGGGATCGACCTGGAGAAGATTCGGCCATTTGACAGGACTCCTCTTATATATTCGGGAAAGAGCCTCGGCCACCTCATTATACTCTTTAGTGGCCAACGGCTCAGCCCCCTTATAGCGACTCGCCACGTCAACGACTGTCAGCGCGTACTTGTACGTTTTGCGGCCGACGCGATCGTGAGGGAGAAACAGTAGATCTGCTTGGTGAACTTCGTTCGGCACCGGCACGTCGAATTTCGGGCGTGAAATATTGCGCGGCGAGGGCAAATAGATCTGCCAGATGGCCTGCTTCTTGAGCCATTCCTTGGTGGCGTTTTCAGAAACCTTGGTCGCCGCCGCGAGGTTCTTGATGGCCGCGAGTCCCTTCCAGTAGCCGTGGGGGCTGTAGTATGTGTTTGCTATCTTGCGCGCCAGGCGAACCGATAGTTTGGTATCAAGTTTGCGTGTGTCCATCGTATGCGAAGTATTCTAATATATCGGACAATCTCCAACATGCCCTCATCAGATCGGCCGGTAACTGCGTCGTTAATAATAAACCTTTGTTGGAAGTTTCGCTGCAGCCCCAATCGCGTTTGGGTTGGAACAGGAGAGGGAATTCTGGGGAATCTAACATCCGCTTTGCGAAAAGTGTGGCCGCTTTTTTGTCCTCGCGCCACGTGTCGAGAGAATCTCGGACCAGACTAATCATACTCATTGCACCAGGTAAACGGTGTTTAAGGGCCGTGTATCCTACATCAATCAGAGCAAAATAAAGTTCGTCAACTAACATCTTTCTATATATATATATTTAAAAAAAAAAGGTTTTAAAATAATTACAAAATTAATTAATTTGAAATCTCGATTGAATATAGTAGCCGACGAGATCCACCACACCCATTCCCACGACGATGAACGCGATCTCGCGGTCTTTTTGGGCCTCTGACGGTACATAGAAATCTGAAAGTTGAGGCTCGCAATTCATTGGATCGAGACTTTTCTGTGGATTCTGCGGTTGGCTTCTTCAACGTTCTGGAAAGTTTGCGCTGCGTGATTCTCGCGGCGAAGCTCTTCGTTGACCCAGTCCAGATGGGCGGTTCGTTTTTTCGACCAAGCTTCCTTTGGATATTGAGTTGTTCTGCAGCCAAATCGTGGCGCTTGCGCTCCTCATCCGCGTTCGGGCTTCTCATTTTCGAGAACATAAAGTTGCTACCGCTGAACGCCAATTCGTTTACAAGTGCACCACCTACTATTACTGCTATCGAAGCCATTTTATTTCCATATATTAACGGGTAGAATTCCAGCTTTAATTAGATAATCTCTGGTCCAAATTGCTTGCGCTATATTTAAGCCCACGAGCCAGGTGTCTTTCACAGTAAATTCCAATTTCGGAGCGGGCTTTCCTAAGACCATCTTAAATAGTTGAGCATGCGCGATACTGAGACCCGATATCACCACGGCGTGATAAATCGCATTCACGACAATTTTACCATCTTGTTCATCCATTGTTATAATTATTGCATATAAAACGGATCGCGATCAATGTTTAAATGGGGCGCATCCAATTGCGATTGGTGTTTCGTAACTGTTTTTGGATGAATTGATGGGGGTTGTTTTTTCGATAAGGATTGGTGTAATAGGGCGTAATTTCCACACGCACAGGGCACCAACAACTGCCAGACCACCACCAACAAACCCAACTGCCAATTCACGAATTGGGGTTCAATCGGGTTCGTCCAATCTCGATTGGGTGTTGAGTGTGCTTCCAATTCGTGAATTGGGGGTTGCACTCAACACTGTTGAACCCGATTGCTCTGTCTTCAGATGTTTTGCTGTGTCCGTCCCCGATTGCAACGACTGTTTGGCCTCTCGAAGCTCGGCGAGTATTTTATCTTGTTTATCTTTTCGGGTGGCAGCCGCCGCCCGCCCAGCTGCCTGTCTTTTTGGGTTTTTATGTCGTGTAATCGGGTTCAACTCCAATTTCGATTGGGTTGGAGGTGCAATCGGGTTCAAATCCAACCCTGTTGGAGTTGGTGCAATCTGGGGTTGCTGTTCCGTCACTCTAGCAAGTGTGTCTTGTGTCATCATTTATAATATTAATATTAGGGCTTATAGTTCGTGGGCATATATGTCCAAATTGACAGTGTTTTCCCGTGGTCAACGCGGTTGTCAGTGGAGCTAAGTACATTCCAAACTTGTGATAAATTGGGCAGCAGGCTGTTCTAAGAGTGTGTCCTATAAAAGGGTCAGTCTCTAGATCGCGAATCAACCCGCGGTGTTTGGTATAGGGAGAAGTATACTAACGGCGGTTGCGTACAAATGAATAGCCACCGATCCAAAAGTTTTTGTCATCTCCGCACCTAACCTAGATTCGTATCGCGCATACATTTTATCAATATCCGCATCTGACATCTTATCCACCTGACAAACTGATAGACGCCTACCGAGATAATGCTCCGATTGTCCCCCAGCAACCAGCGCAGCTAGCCGCTCTCGTCGCGCAGCAATTTTCATTCGTATCGGCTGTCAACCCAATCGAAATTGGAGTTGAGGTTTCATTATCTTTCAGGAAAGATACTGTGTCGGCAGTCGGCGTTGAGGTTTCTTCCATTATCTGATCGAGAAGTTCGTCGCAGTTCATTTTTCTTAAAATTAATTTAACTATACTCACAAGTCTCATAAGTCTAACATACTGCCAAGCGCACCACCCGATACTTATGATCACCGTTATGCTTTCAACAAAGCTCGCAGCGGAGCAACAAATTGTTAACATTGTTAACCATTGTTCAGCATTTGTTCAGCATTGTTAAATATTTGTTAAGCATTGTTAAGCATTGTTCAGCATTTTGTTAAGCATTGTTAAGAATTGTTAAGCAATGTTCAGCAATTGTTTTGTAATTTTATAAAATAACTTTGTGCTTACTCCCCCCTTTGTAATTTTGTAAAAAAAAATTGTGCTTACTCCTCCCCTTTGTAAAAAATTGTTAAACATTGTTCAGCATTTGTTAAGCAATTGCTAATTAATTAATAACTTTATAAGCAGTTGGTTGATCGGCCTTTAGCAGAAGCTCCAGGCACCCCTCGCGCGTTGGGATAACGTCGTTCTCTCGAAGACATTCATCGAATGAGTCTCGGTCCTTGCAGTGAAAGAGGGCGACCCATTTCGTTTGCTCGCGCAGATCCTTGAGGACGGCGTTGTACTTTTGAATGGAGATCCATACGCTTTTCCTCGCTTGACGGCCAGAAAATGCGAGCTCAGAGAGCATGTCATTCTTTTTGGTCATCGCTGCCTTGGCCGAGCAATCGTCAATCACGTATAGGGTGGGCTCACCCTGGAATCTTTGGTAGAATACACGCAGCCAATCGTGAAGTCTGTCGCCGGGGTCAATAACGTCTACCTCAGGGTCGGTCCATATAGGGTCGGGCGCCGTTGATAAATATCATTGTGCCACACAGTGGGACACAGGATCACAATGTGTCGAAAGGCACCGCGGTAGGACTCCTCGAGTAAGTCGAGGATGAAAACCGTTTTTCCACATCCTGTCTGCCCACATATTATTGCAGAGTGGGCATCTCCAATCGTGAATTGATATTGATTTTTAGTAGATCGCTGATACGTATCGGCCATCTTCGATGTTCAGTTGTGCGTCTGTAATTATATAAGTACAACTTACACTTTCAATGGCCCGGCTCCATCCGCCTCTTTGGTTATTTGGATCGTCACACCCTCGCTAGCGTTCTCAACTTGACGTCCGCTACCGTGCATTTGGTCGTCGTCGCTGGCTCGCATGTCTAGCCATAACGCATATTTGGTATTCAGGAACTCCGCGAGGGAGATGGCCGAGAGATGGAGGTCTTTGGCAACTGCTGCAACCTCCGGAGAGCGCTTAGAGCCGGCAGCAAACTGCTTTCTTACTTCATCCCACTGCTGGTGCGCGCGAAGACCCGCGCTGTAGAGTTGATTGGGGATTCTATCGATCGTCACCTCGACCTTTGTGATTTTGGGGTTATAGAATTTGTCTGTTTTTCTAGCACCGAGCGCGAACCGACCCTCCTCGAACAGCATCAGTATACCTTTCATCGAGCGGGCGGGTACGTTGACATTAATATTCCACAATGTGTCACTTTTGTCTTTCGTCATCTTGCGGTGGCGAAGAACTCGGTCGTAAAGTATGGCAACGCGTCCGGCGTATTGGGTTCTGATCAATCGCGCGAGTTCGGGCATCGTGACCATGTCGTACTCCAGCGAAACATTGTCGATCGTATACGTCGATAACATGTCGGTGGCTATGAGAACTCGGCCGTAGTATAGTATGCGCTCTGATAGTATGGCATGTGACTCTCCAGCAACTCAAAGTCGAGCGTGATGTTGAAGCGGTTGCCTTAAGCGGCCGCGATCGCGTTGTCGCTCGCGACGTTATCTGCCTTGTTACCAGCCCCGATTCTAAGTTTGGTTACGTTCTTATTTCGGCTGGTGTCAATACCCTGATAGACCGCGTTTTCGCGCTCTTGCGCCGTCTTCCACAGGTCCTATAGCAAAGTAGAGACTCGCTGTTCGTCGATCGACATCACCTAATTACCAGAAATCTTTATCATGGTCTTCTTGACGATGGCGCGACCCAGGTTCTGAACGACGGTTCGGTCCGCGTCCGTCGACGTCAGCGAAATAGTGAAAGCGAGGTGAACAGTCCCCGGCACAATGACGTCGCTGGCTCCGAGGTTGGGGAAGCGGACTAAGAGCTGCTGGTTCTGGTCGATTGTCGATGGGTTGTTCGTAATAACGACACTCTGTCTCACGCCTTTTGCCCCGAGGGGCTCACGCAGTTTGCGGTATGGATTGAGTTTGAGACCGTATTGACTCGAAGACATAATTTAGTAACTCTATTAAACTCGTATGGTTTTGTCTTTAATACATAATTAATATGGCCGATTACGATATTGACATGGATGAAATCGGCAGAGATGATGTCCGAAATGATGACGTCGATGACGATGATGAAGAAACACCCTTCATAGAAACTCCAGATCCAATCCAATCGCAATTGGGTGACCTAAGTGGCGCTACCAACACCGTTGATCTAAGTCGGGAATTATTCAAGTCATCTGTAGACGACTACTACAACAATTTGGCAGAAAAAGGTGTGGTCCAATCTGTCGGCCGCGACTACTCCATGTTCGAATTGGATATGCGTGGTAGGTTGCGACTAAAATCATCAAATGTCCCGATCGTCAACATTAGGACCGGAAAACCCCTATCGCTGAACACCATTGCTGGAAACCGGGGCGGTGGCGAAATCATAAAGAACGAACTGGGATTCGTAGATTGGGCGCGTGGTAAAACAAGTATGCCGACCCGCGCTGTAGAGACCCTACATTATACAGACGAAACGATGGCGAAGACGGCCGCCGCGATAGAAACTGTCGAGATCAGCGATGTCCCTATTGTGTAGCCACCGACGCTATTCACACAATGGAGCTCAGCGAAAGTGAGATAGACGGAATACTCAGGACGATGAATGACCCACCGTTACCTCTTCTCGAACTCCGGGGACTCGATAAGGCTATGCAAACAGTCCGGGGCGAATTGGTCCATAACCTCGCCAAACTCACGGCGCTGGATGAACATATCGCGCTAGAAGAAAGAAAACTGGAGGAAGTCGGTGTCGATAGAGAATCTACCGAGCGGATCAACGAACGCCTGCGTTCGTTGCGGGACGAAAGAGCAGCTCGCTTAGAGGCTGCATCGGCTTGCCGTGGGGCACTCCGCACCCAAATAAGTCGGATCCGTGAAACAATCTCGAGGGTTCTGCACGAGGAGACGGAACGCGGTGAGCGTCTTCGCACTCTGTTCAGAGAGCAGGGTGTCACGATAGCAAGCATACTCGTTGCTATCGGTATGACTACCACCCGCGCCAACACCCACACCACCCGCGCCATCCGGTGGAGCCAAGGAGTGGGTAAAGAAACAATTAAAAGCCCTCGCCAGTATCCTGGCTAAATTAGCCGAAAAGGCGGCTGCCGCATTACCTGGAATGATCGGAAGTATCGTTTCTTACTTGCTATCTATTTTAGCAAAAACGGCCGGATGGCTCGCCAAAAATACTTGGGCTCTAATCGTGGCGATCGCCGGTCTCCTACTTTTACTCTCTCGAGTGTTCCTAAACCAAAGCGCAAATAGTCCGATCACCACGAGGGCAACGACGAGCGCTAATTTCTCCTCGTGGGTTGTGCTTCCAATCTCGATTGGTGTTCCCTCAACACTGTTGACGATTGACATGGGGGGACTCAATTCTTGAATTGGGTTCAACTTCAATCCCGATTGTGTTGAGTGAGGCGCATCCAATCGCGATTGGCTTGGGGCTTTTTATGACCGTCTTGGTGTTCAATCGGGTATTGTGTTTGATGATATCCGCGTTCACGTTCCCGTTGTGGCCGATATTTTGATTGACGGTGGCGATTACGATCTGATTATTGTAACAGTCAACCGGGTCGTCTCGTAGTATCATATTGCTCGGCGCCATATAAAGACCTTTTTCCAAATACGTAGTCTACTGGGGTGCTGGCATTCTGCAAAACGTCTTGATAATTCTGGATCGCCTTCTCCAGGTCCACCTTAGCTGAGATGGCGTCCTCTACAAGTGCCAAGAATTGTTTGTGTGCATCAAACGCCGTTCCCGTGCCCAGTATAGAACTGCGAGTTTGCTTCTGTGCGACGAGGATGGCCCAGACGTACGTGCGAATGGAGTCGTTGAGGCGAGTAACCCCGGCCTGCGTGAACCCTAGACCCTTATCTAACATAAATGTACCCCACACGTCCTGAACCTCAGCAGCCTGCTGTATGTAATCGACGTGAGCCCGTTTCGGAGGTAACCAAATGCAGGATGAGACACGGCAGTGCCGACCTCCAGACACTTCCGGCCCGAAGGTCATCGTCGCGGGGTCAAAATTGCCGGCGTTCCGACTGACAATGTGGTCGCCGGAGTGATCGTGTCTAAAATCAGTCTGCGTCCAATTCCCGGACTGGCCCCGAATGAGAACGTCCCCGAGGCCGGTGCTGGTAGGAAATGCTTTCTGTCTCCAGTCCGCGTCTTTTGAAACGTTAAATTCGTTACACAATCTTTCGAACGCCTTACGGTCGTATGTGCTGGAAATGGGATCCCAGCCGTCATCTTGAGGTAGAGAAATACCTAGTTCTTTGAGAATCCTCCTAATGGTGTAATACACATGAAAGTTGTAGACACTTCGGAGCATGACATTCTTGGATGTCAGATGGTCTTGATGTGAAACTCCACATCCGGCCGTTGCACACCGTACAGCGAAATTTGGCTGGTTCTGCCAGAAGTTCATCGGTGTTGCTTTCCACCTGTTTACGGTCTCCATTGTTTTAATCTTGGGCAGCCTATATTGTTCAAAGATGTCGGGAAAGTTGGTGGTAAAGCCACTGTCTGGTCTGACCGTTACAGTTGGGTGTACAAGGGGGTTCACAGCGTCTTTTTGTGTGTATTTACCTCCGACCGCGTACTTTGCATTAGAATTGAAGCTAAATGCTTTGGTATTCATTGAAAGATATTATTATGTTTGCTACTATCACTAATGTTCAAAAAGAGAGTTGTGAACTTCAAAAATCAATCGACAACTGCTGCGGAAAACGCCGGGTGGGCCTCAGATCAATCACCTTCACGGTTGGATGACAGAATGTGGGAAAGAGAAGGGTTTTACTATGTGAAGGATGAACAACAATTCGGTGTAAAACTGCCTCACGGACTGTGGGAAATAAGACAGCTCAAAGATTTTGTCAACTCAGAGCTTGACGGTATAATCAACCTCACAGTATCGAAGGCTACCGGGCTCACAACAATGACCATCAGCCCTGATAATAAGGTAGTGGTCTCCCCGGAGTTGGGTATTCAACTCGGTTTTAGAGATACATGCTCCGCAAATAAAAGAGTGTTTACCCCGGGTGAGTACGTCGGTGTTACCCCGGTGGACTTGACCTTCACGAAAACTCTGAGGGTACACCTGGATCGGGTGAACACATCGTACAACACGGTAGACGGATCCCCCAGCACATTACTGAAAACCGTGCAAGCCAGTGATTGTTTCTTTGGGGAGGCTGTGACCTTAGACTTCCCACACCCCGAGATGAAAGTTTTAGAATCGGGGCACATCCACGAATTTACGGTCTCTATTCTCGATGATCAAGCGAGAAAGTTGAATAACTATTACCCGATTTCGGTAGTTCTCGAAATTTCCAATTGAGTATAGGTGGCCCAATATTATAATTTAATTTAAATAATGAGTATATACGGACCAGGTAGTTCTTCCAGTTCCAATCGGGATTGGGTGACAGATTCAAAGAATTTGGAACCGGCAGAAGGGGGATTCGTCCCGACAGAAAACGACTTTTTAACTACCAGAAAAACCAAGGCCCTGATCAATAAAACTATATCGAAGGCCACAAACAGGATTCACAGTAGTATAGCAGATGTTAGAGTAGAAGTGCTAACGGCGACTGCTCAAGTTGGGGAAGAGGCCCGGGAGAAAATTGAGGGAGTCCGAACGGATATTGAGAAAGATCAGGCGACCCTTACGGAAGCTTATAAGGTGTTGCGCTCAGAGGACTCTCTCATCAGAGAAGCAGCACTTACTAAACTAGGAGGAAAAATATCCGAATTTCGAAAAGAGGCCCGATTGGGTATTGAGGGAGTCCGAACGGGTATTGAGAAATCCCTAGAAGACCACCAGGCGGCCCTTACGGATGCTTATAGTGTGTTGCGCACAGAGTACTCTCTCAACAGAGAAGCATCACTTACTGAACTAGGCGAAACAATAACAGCATTTCAGAAAGAGGCCCGGTTGGAAATTGAGAAAAACCAGACGGCCCTTACGGAGGCTTATAAGTTGTTGCACTCAGAGGACACTCTCATCAGAGAAGCAGCAGTTACTAAACTAGACGAAAAAATAACAGAATTTCAAAAAGAGACCCGGTTGGGGGTTGAGGGACTCCAAGAAGACCACCAGGCGGCCCTTATGGAGGCTTATAGGGTGTTTCGCTCAGAAGACTCTCTTAACAGAGAAGCAGCACTTGCTGAACTAGGTGAAACAATAACAGAATTTCGGGAAGAGGCCCTGTTGGGGATTGAGAAAGGCAGAGAAGACCACCAGACGGCCCTTACAGAGGCGTATAGGGTGTTGCGCTCAGAATACTCTCTCAACAGAGAAGCAGCACTTACTGAATTAGATGGAAAAATAACCGAAAAACTGAAACGTGTTCGTAGAGCCGCGAACAAAGCACTTGAGGATACCTCTGAAATGATTCGTGCTGAGGCCCATACCTCTATCGGGGGGCTTGCCGGATTGGTGGAAACATTGAAAACGCAAAAACTTGTCATAACAGTTTGGGCTGAGAAGCGGGGCTCATTGACTGAGGTGCTATATGAATATTCGTTCGGTGCCAAAGTGAGTAATAAATGTGGGGGATACACCATGACATCTCCAGGTACGCTTCTCCGAATGGCTGTCTGCTCGGTTAATGTTAATGGTAAACCTGTGGGCGCGGTCACCGTAAATCTTGTAGTGGATGGTGAAGAACGGGCAATTGGAGTCAATAAACTCGCTGGAGATATTTCATCGGTGATTTTGTTCGCCGGTGACGATTTAATTAGACTTTCCGAAGGTAGTGTTATTAACTTTGTTACGAAAATCGCTGATCCCGCGAGTTCTTCCACTATAGTTACATTGTTAATTGAACTTAATTTGTAAAATACTAATATATTTAAAATCATGAACGAATCACCTCTTCCGATTGTCAATACCACTCCATCAACACTTTATCCAATTAACGAAAAAAATTCAGATTTTAGGTTGAATAATATCGTCGCTATGCAGGATATTTTAGTTAGAGAATGTGCAAATAGAAAAAGACACGCTAAAAAATATAAGCGCGCGGCGAACATAGCTGAAGCCTCTAGTACGGTTCTGGCAAGTTTATCTGTAATGAGTGGTGCAGGGACTGCTGCAACGCTAGCTACAGTTGTAACGGTTCCACTTGCAGGGGTTTTGAGTGGAATTACCGTTTTATATGGAATACTTGTATGGTAATTAGGGCGGCGGTGGAAAACTCGAGAAAAAAAGTAGAAAACATAATAGAATATCCGTTCTCGCTAGGTCTAAGAAAAATAGCATCGACGTTATGGTGTCCAAAGCGTTGGCCGATAAGAAAATATCAAATTTAGAGTTTGAATCCGTGGTGGAAGAAATGGGGAGATATGAAGAATTAAAAAATGATATTAGAATCAAGGCGCGCGCCACCATGCCCAAAATTGAGTGTACTGATTGGGATAAATTTAGGGTAAAACTTGGAAATAAAGTCGGAGGAAATGTTACAGCACCAAAATAATTTTTAAGCAGTAAATAAATTTTACATACCTATACAACACGTGTTTTTCACTGAGAATTACGCCGTAATCTTATAACAAATTCATCCGAGCATTATGCTGTAATCTCCTCACTAAGTGTTTATAAATAACCTGTGTACACACCGTCATAAACACTGAGAATTACACCGTAATCGTATAACAAATTCATCAGAGCATTATGCTGTAATCTCCTCACTAAGTGTTTATAACTAACCTGTGTAGACACCGTATGTGTACACACCGTCTGAGTAAATCAATAGCCGTTTACATACCACCGATAATGAGAAATACACTCTGCTATAAATAGCCGTCTGTTTACCTGTGCTATAAATCAATAGTCGTTTACATACCACCGATAAGGATAAATACACTCGGCTATAAATAACTGTCTGTTTACCTCGGCTATAAATATACACATGTTGGTTGTATAGGTATGTAAATTTGTTTACAGCTTACAAAAATTGGTCTCATCTCGTGTGTGCCATGTTGTTGATCCGGTATGACGTCCGTCTCGTCTGTTTAATGGTAGCAGTCTCTAAATATGTGTGAATTTGGTGATGTAATTGCATAGCTCAAAGGTGCCGGCCTAAAATATTTCTGCCTAAGAGCTTGCAATTTCGGAAACCAAATTCACAAAAAATAGGCTCGCCTTACTTCGTCGGTTTCTCTGAATTGAGGAATTGGCAATGGGGTTAAAGGCGACCCGTAAAACGAGACTGTGAGCCAACAGATGCGTGGGCTTAAGAAAGGTCCCAACACCCCAGTGGCTGGGTGCCGGCTAAGAATTCTGCCCAGTCGCTGGGGGTGTGTGCACGAGTGGAGGCTTTTGCTATTTTTCGCTGTGATATTTTTTTTTTTTTTTTTTTGTTTTTTGATGTGCAATGATCATACTTTTTAATCTGTTGAAAATAAAAAAATTCAGATTACGCATTTAATTAGTATAAATAAATAAAAAAATATCCTGCCTCATTTGCATATGAAATTATCTGAAACCACCGCGAGTCACTATCAGTAAAATAAATATTACTAAATGATTATATCTGTATAGCGGACACTGGTGATCTTTAGAACTGATGAAATAGTGACACAATTATACACTTACATTTATTTAATCCCTATAATGAACCTTTTGTGCCTTCTGTACCTTTTATTAAGGTAAACATCTATATTGTCCCGAGTGTCCGGTTTAGAAGGGTTCTATTATACCGCTATACAGGTCTGTGGTGTTGAAAGGGAATATGTGCTTGTTGTATCGTACGGAGCCGCGCAGGGGACATGGATTTTTTGTTATTGATTTGTTCCCACGAAAAAAAAATTCGTTCCCTCAATTTAACAATTCGTTTCCTCGAATTAACAATTCGTTCCCAATATATAACAATTCGTTCCCACGAATTAACAATTCGTTCCCGTGGGATCGAATTGTTATTTCGTGGGAACTAATTGTTAAATTGAGGAAACGAATTATTGTTTCGTAGCAACGAATTAATAAAAAAAGAATTCTACGTCCCCTGCGGGGCTCCGTAGTATCGTACTGTTTCCGAGTTCTATTCGTTGTGTCCATTCTGAGCCACAGGCATTTGGCGTGTTTCGGCTTTCATCGGTATAACTACATATGAATAACGAGGCTTATAACCTTCGTCGGACACAGCAACGTATCATAACAAAATAATATGCTTAAAATTGTAATTGCATACGCATGCTATGTATTTCTGCAGGATAAAGATAATTCTTAAATTAACATATGAACTTTCCACTACAATATTGACATTAGAGCCCTAAGCACATTATTTAATTTTTTATGATACGAGGTCGTGTCCGACCTAGGATAACCTGTAATTTGATATGTTTGGCATACTTATGTTCCAACTATACTCTTTCAGCAAGATAACAGCAATTCTCAAATGAACATGTGCACTTTCCGCCAATATATTTACATTAACATTAATTTGTAATAATACGAGGTCGTGAGCGACCAAAGTTGTTACTCATATGTAGTTATAGCGATGAAAGCGGAAACACGCCGAATGCCTGTGTTCTGAGCCAGGTGCTTATCCAAACATTATTTTTAGGGCTTAGTAACTTTTTGACGTAAACAATGGCTAAGTCTTTCCACAACCATGTGAAGGTCAAAAAGGTTATGTTAGTTTAAACACTATTTATTTCAAATAATATACATGCATATATATATGCATCAAAATACATACAAAGTAACGGTGACTAACGATTAGAAAACATGTTCACTGAGCTTATGTGAAGTCTTCTCCTAGAGTAAAGCATTCAGTACATGGGAATATGGCAAGAAAAAGGTCATGTTAATGGTGGCATAGGTGTGTTCCAAAATTCTCACATGTATCAAGTAATATTGAAGGTACAGCATCACTACATGCCCACTCAGTAGGCACAAAATGATCTATATAGGAATTAAATAATTGTGTAATTGTGTCACTATTCCACCAATTCTAAAAATTACGCTATACATATATAATCATTTAGTAATATTGATTTTACTGATAGTGACTGACGGTGGTATCAGGCTACTTTCATATGTTTCAAATGTTTTTATGTGATGAAATTCAATCAAATATTGATTTTATTGCGACAAAACGATTTTCCTATGGGAATTTAACATGGGACAAAAGGAGCAGGAGGGGCTGCAGGAGGAATCGAAAAACGAAACATATTCCGAAACCTGTGATAGATAGTTTGGAAATGATGTAAGTAAGAAAACAAAAGTTCGATTTTGAAAATCAGTCCACAAATTCCAAAACTATTCCAAAAAAATCTATTTTTAGCCCCCTATGTTAAATTACCATAGGAAAATCGTTGTGTTTTTGTGTTTTTTTTTTTTTTTGTTTGGGGGAGGGGTGGGGGTGGGGGGGGGAGCATATGCTACGCATAGCTTTTCCGTCGGCGTCGGCGTAGGCGTCGGCGTCGGCGTCGGTGGCGGCGTCAACATTTCACGTTAAGTTTTTGCGTTTAGATCAGTTTCCAGAAAACTATAACTCCTACGACCTCCATACTTGGTATACATCAACACTGTGGTGTAACCATCTCACACAGAGGGAGCCCATGTGACATTCACCTACTTTTCATGGTTCATTGACCTACTTTTCACATGCATTCAACGTTAAGTTTTTGCGCTTAGCTCTGTTTCTAAAACTTAACGCTCAGGTTAATTCATTGTAACTTCCGTTTCCCTCAATGGAATGCTTTAATATTCCATACATGCATTTGTAACAACATCCCACATCATTCTACAGAAAGCCCATGGTGCCCGTTAACCCCAAAGGTCAAGGTCGCTGACTTAGAAATGTCCATGTTGGAAAAGTTAATGCTCAGTTTATGCTTTAATATTCCATACATGCATTTGTAACAACATCCCACATCATTCTACAGAAAGCCCATGGTGCCCGCAAACCCCAAAGGTCAAGGTCACTGACATAGAAATTTCCGTGTTTGCAAAAGTTAACTCTCAGTTTCTGCTTTAATATTCCATACATGCATTTGTAACAACATCCCGCATCATTCTACAGAAAGCCCATGGTGCCAGTAAATCCCAAAGGTCAAGGTCACTGACATAGAAATTTCCGTGTTTGGAAAAGTTAACGCTCAGTTTTAACACTCAGTTCATGCTTTAATATGCCATACATGCATAGTAACAACATCCCGCATCATTCTACAGAAAGCCCATGGTGCCCGCAAACCCCAATGGTTAACGTCGCTGACTTATAAATTTCCGTGTTTGGAAAAGTTAATGCTCAATTTTAACGTTCAGTTTATGCAAGGTCACTGACTTAGAAATTAAGGTTCAGTTTATGCTTTAATATTCCATACATGCATTTGTAACAACATCCCGCATCATTCTACAGAAAGCCCATCATTCTACAGAAAGCCAATGGTGCCCGCTAACCCCAAAGGTCAAGGTCACTGACTTAGAAATTTCCGTTTTTGGAAAAATCAACGCTCAGTTTATGCTTTAATATGCCATACATGCATTTGTAACAACATCCCGCATCATTCTACAGAAAGCCCATGGTGCCCGCTAACCCCAAAGGTCAAGGTCCCTGACTTAGAAATTAACGCTCAGTTTATGCTTTAATATTCCATACATGCATTTGTAACAACATCCCGCATCATTCTACAGAAAGCCCATCATTCTACAGAACGCCCATGGTGCCCGCTAACCCCAATGGTCAAGGTCACTGACTTAGAAATGTATGTGTTTGGAAAAATTAACGCTCAGTTTATGCTTTAATATTCCATACTGCATTTAAGCTATTACAACCCATCGCATCATTCTACAGAAAACCCATGGTGCCCGCTAACCCCAAAGGTCAAGGTCACTGACTTAGAAACTTACGTGTTTGGAAAAGTTAACGCTCGGTTTATGCTTTAATATTCCATACATGCATTTGTAACAACATCCCGCATCATTCTACAGAAAGCCCATGGTGCGCACTAACCCTAAGGTTATTACAAGCTCCTTATGTACTATCAAACTGCGCCAGGCGAGACATCTTGCTCAGCGGAGCTCTTGTATAGCTTCCATCTGTGTTTCACAGCACAGCCGTCAGTTACTGCTGTCTCTATATGACATTGACTGTTGCTGGGACGTTAAAACTCATTCACTTTTACCATCATTAATACATAATAACAAGAAAAACGCAGAAAGCGGCGGAATGTTTCAAAATTGGCATAGATCTACGCCTAAAATGTATTCCTAACATGGGCCCGATATTTAGATTCATTCCCAAATGTGTTACATGCAAGCTCCCATGAGATTCGAAACCTGGGGCACGCTTCACTAAAGTTCGTACGTACGAAGTTTAATTTTACAATAATATTTGATCGGTTAGAGGTTATTGGCAAATCGTTCGTCGATGTGCCCACATTTAATTATATATACATGTAGATATAAAACGGTAGCACTAGGCATGTTCGGGAACCACGTACTTGAGAGAAGTAAATCGTACGAAGTTTAGTGAAACGGGCCCCTGAAATCATCTATTATCTACACATTCACCAGTTCCGAACTTTCGGACAACTTTCATACCGTCAAAAGAGTAAATTACCGTACGTATACGCCCGCCCCATACATGTATCCCACCGTGTATAAACGCCCCCCATTTATTTGCCTCTACCCCTCTACCCTCATTGCTACCGAGCCCCCGCCCGCCCCCGCCCGCCCGCCCCGTTATGGAGCCCCGCCCCTTACGTTATGGAGCTCCGCCCGCCACTTATACATATGTATCCCGCCTCTACCCGCATTGCTACGGAGCCCCGCCCGCCCCGTAAACATATGTATACCGCATCTACACCCCTATACCCGCATTTCTACCGAGCCCCGCCCGCCCCGCCCACCCCGCTATGGAGCCCCGCCCGCCCCTTATACATATGTATCCCGCCTTTACCCGCATTGCTACCGAGCCTGAACCCGCATTGCTATGGAGCCCCGTATGCATATGTATCCCGCCTCTACCAGCATTCCTATGGAGCCCCGTATACATATGTATCCCGCCTCTACCAGCATTGCTATTGAGCCCCGTATACATATGTGTCCCGTATGGAGCCCCGTATACATGCCCCGTATACATATGTGTCTCGCTCTACCAGCATTGCTATGGAGCCCCGTATACATGTGTCCTGCCTCTACCAACATTGCTATGGAGCCCCGTATACATATGTATCCCGCATCTACCAGCATTGCTATGGAGCCCCGTATACATATGTGTCCTGCCTCTACCAGCATTGCTGTGGAGCCCCTTATACATATGTATCCCTCCTCTACAAGCATTGATGTGGAGCCCCGTATACATATGTATCCTGCCTCTACCAGCATTGCTATGTAGCCCCGTATACATATGTATCCCGCCTCTACCAGCATTGCTATGGAGCCCCGTATACATATGTGTCCCGCCTCTACCAGCATTGCTATGGAGCCCCGCCCGCCCCGCATACATATGTTTCCCGCCTCTACCAGCATTGCTATGGATCCCCGTATACATATGTATCCCGACTCTACATAAAATCGAAATAATTGCGAAATCATTGCGAGCACGATTGTCCGCCTGTACGGGCGATAATCCGCGAGTTAAAGCTCGTGGATTTTCTCCCCGTAGAGACGGACGAACCGTTCTCTAAATAGTGCCTGTAGACACAGACCCTTGCATCACATATATAACTGAGAGTAGATATATATATATCTGCTATAAGATCGCCTCCTTACGTGCCCACACATAATCATAGACCTCTCGCAGGTATGCCTAGCTACAATAATTCACCTCCGATATGTTATCTACGGCTACAATTCGACCGATCTGCTTCATATCTCATATACACATTGCTCTACTGGTCCTCCACCGCCCTGTGCCAAATCCACGTTTGTCCTGCCCCCGCAAAGTCCAGGGTCAAGGTCACATACTTAGTGCTTCAAAAACTTTAACGCTCAGGTAAATATCATATAAGTTCTGTTTTCTTTCACGGATCAGCTTCATATTTCATATACGCATTGCTCTAATGGTCCTCTACCGCCCTGTGCCAAAACCACGTTCGTCCTGCCCCCGCCATGCCCAGGGTCAACTCACATACTTGGTGCTTCAAAAACTTTAACGCTCAGATAAAACAAAATGTGAACTTGGAATTTGGCCTCATTTATTACCAAAGCGATATGTGGGGCATCCGTTTTCTATGAACACATTTTCTACTTTATTAATAATGTATTGATACAGTTTTGACAGTTTTATATCGCTAACATATCAAACACGCCGGATAATCGATTGCAAAAATCACTTCTTAAATGTGTTACATTAAAGATATGGGGTTAAATTGCTACCCTCGCGAGAGTTATGGAGCTGGGTAGCAGTTTGGTTTTTAAGATATGCCAAGTCTCCCAGAGTTTCCGGAATGTCCCATAATGCAGGAGAGTGCGTTTCTATGGAACCCCGCAGGGGACATAGATTTTTTTTGTAATTAATTCGTTCTCACGAAATAACAATTCGTTCCCTTAATTTAAGAATTCGCTCCCACGATATAACAATTCGTTCCCTCAATTTAACAATTCGTTCCCACGATATAACAATGCGTTCCCTCAAATTAACAATTCGTTCCATCGAATTAAGTCATGCGAACGACATGGGAACGAATTATTATTTCGTGGGAACGAATTGTTAAATTTAACACATAGATTATATAACAACAAAAGCGTGGCGCAGAATTAACATTATGCGAAAACTTAAATACACATTAGATAGAAAAAGTCTAGAGATAATATACCTTTCCTTCATCAGACCCTTACTTGAATACGCCGATGTTGTTTGGGATAACTGTACCCAATACGAAAAAGATGCGGTTGAAAAAATCCAGATCGAAGCAGCACGCATAACATCGGGCGCCACGAGACTCGTCTCTATCGACTCTTTATTTATACCGAAATATGTTGGGAAACATTAGAACACAGACGACATTCGCACAAGCTGAATATATTTTACAAAATGAAAAACGGTATCTCCCCAACTTATCTTATAGACATTGTTCCGCCGGAAATAGACACATCCCGCTACAACTTACGTAACTCTGATAACGTTCAACTCGTACGTTCGCGAACCACGCTTTATTTTAATTCCTTTTTACCATCGACAGTTCGCGAGTGGAACTCTCTTCCTAACGATACACGAAACGCACAATCACTTAATTGTTTCAAAACCAAAATAAAAATCAATACCGGCAAAGTCCCAAGCTATTACTACAATGGTTCTCGGTATCTCCAAGTGCTACACACACGTCTAAGGACAAAATGCAGTGCTCTAAACCACGATTTATATCGTAAAAACATTGTCGATTCCCCGAACTGTACTTGCGGACAGGTCGAGGATGCAAACCACTATTTTTTTCACATGTACCCGTTACACAATAAACCGCGAACAACTAATGAACGATGTTCAAATTCTCTGCCAACCGACACTACATATTATTACTCTACGGCAACACCGAACTTGATCCTACCGACAATGAATCTATATTTGCATGTGTTAGAACATATATCAAAGCACCGGCCGCTTTTCGTGATCATGTACCGACGTCTGCTAACGTACACCCACTGTCGTGGTTGGAGTAGAGTGGGCTGTGTATTGGTCGATGTGAGGGTGGCAACCGTGGCTTTCGTTGGGGCTTCAAAATATTTTTTTCTATCAGAACTGGTCAAGATGTTTTCTGCATTGTGTATACAACTGTATACACTATTCTCTTGTTTCATTATTTCATCTATTTCATTTCATAAATAGTTTATTACATGAATACTTACATATTGACAAACAACGTACACTTACCGGACTCACCGGGTGCTGCAACCAGATATGTTCACCAATTATAAACCTTTATTAAACCACGACTGGTCTCATCATCCGGTGATGAAAAGTCACATGTAGGGAGAGGATTTAAATAAGCTTGCTTTCAATCCAATCCCATTTGTATATATCATTGTAAATTCCATTGTCGCCTTGTACCATTGTAATTAATATGCAAATAAAATATGTTTAAACTAATTGTTAAATTGAGAGAATTGTTAATCCGTGGGAATGAATTGTTAATTCGTATGAACGAATTATTAAATTGAGGGAACGAATTGTTATTTCGTAGGAACAAATTAATGAAAAAAATAATTCTACGTCCACTGTGGTGCTCCGTACGTTTCAGTCACTCTCGTTTAAAAAAATGGAGTGGTGGTGCATGCCCCCGGAACCCTCTAGCAAAGTACACATCGCTTTGCTATGAGGTAAGCCTCGCTTCGGTTCAGAAAAATCTCCAGAAAATTGCTTCTTTCAACTTGTCATATCATATGTGCTATCGTAATTCCTTGGTGTAAACATATTTATTCACTGCATTCACATACATACATGTACATACATGTAGGTAGTAGTTTGGATTGGATTTTAATTCCTTGACGAGTGCAGCCACACTTGTTGCAGACACTGTCGAGGTCAATACTCTCAGACCGATCCACGCCCCTTTGATCGAAAGTAGTTCTCTCGTTTTCTTCATGCGTATCGATATTAAAGGTACATGTCCACTCAGTAGGCACAACATGTTCTTTACAGGAATTAAATAAGTCTGTACTTCCATTGGTTGAAAGATGGTTCCCAGCCTACATGCGGATTAGTAACTTACAATTAGCGAGCCGGTCAAAGGTAAATGACGTTACTTCCGTTGACTGAAAAGATGGATGCTGTCATTCCTTCTGCTGTCGTAAATTGTATGTAAATTGTAAACAATGCACCCAAACCACCAGAGATACCGAAATAACCCAAGAAAACACCGAAATATGAACCGTTCTTGAAGAACCTGTGCCTGAACGTGCACTTGGTGAGATTAGTGTACATACCCACAGAACTCCAGATAAGTTGTGTAACTGTATCGTACCCCCAGATTTCAAATTCAGTGCGTATTTTAGTTTTACAAATGTATTATTGATTTTGTTCCTTATTAAATAGGGTACAAAAGATACAAATAAAAATTCACTTATTTGAGCTGCAAGAAGCTCAACCAAGTAAATGTTCTACTTTATTACAGCATTTTCACTACTCAATTTGAAAATCGATGCGTATTTTTAAATTTCTGTGATTATTTTGTACCCTCAATTTTGATAACCAATGCGTATTCTGCTCAAATAAGTGCGTAAAATACGTAAATACGCACCTTATCTGGAGCTCTGTACCCATAAGAACGATTAAATCGGACGGCGGAATATCTGTAACTTTAGTATACTTTGTATTCACGGTAAGCATGGTAAGTCACATAATCTACGTTGTGTTGCATCTCCGTATTCCGCTATTTATTGGTTATCCATCGGTTTGTGAAAAAGTTTGTAACCACCCTTTTCTCCTATATTCGGTAATCTACAAACGTGAAATGTGTTGTATCACTTCCAAACTACACCAACCGGATAATTTTTCATGTTTGGCCATCAATTCTCAGAGCAAATGCAGAACGTCACCATGTTGTCACCATTCAATGTTATTTATGAAAGATATTGTAAATTTTGTAAATATTTTTCATCAAAGTGCGCACATGTTTGTACATGCAAAATCACATGGCGCATGTCATATGTATAAAATTTGCCATAAATTGTCAATATTTCAGTGATATTTCATAAGAGTACACCTTTTCTTCCTTATTCTCCTCAAAAGTGCATGTAAATGTTGTGACCACTCATCTGAACCGTCTGATCAAGAATGTTCAGATGGTGTATGCAACATATACTTCCGAGAAGAAATAATAAAAATAAGTTATTATATTGTAACTAAATGTGCAAAGTTACAATATCCGACAAGTACACATGTATTTATTTGTTTTAACTCACCTGAGCGAAGCTCATGTGAGCTATTGTTAACGCAATGTGTCCGTCCGTCGTCCGTCCGTCCGTCCGTCCGTCCATGAACATTTTCAAACGTCTTCTCCTCGATAACCATTGGGCATATCCAACTTTCGCGGCCATCGTACCTGGACAAAATCCATAGTGACCACATGGTCAATTTCAGCTGACCAATACGTGATGGTCAGTCGGCAATTTCCGTGATATCTGCTTTTTCCGTAATCTCTCGGAAATCTACAGGTGTCACGTGATGTACTTAATGTTATCGATATGTAAATCGATAATCCATGTGCATGTATCTCCCCGTTTTGTACTCTGTGAACAGTTATTATTGTGTGTGGTTTTGTTTGTTTGTGTATTGGTGTTTAACGGCCTATCAACAGCTAAGGTCATGTAAGGCCGGGCAAACGGGTTCAATCCCGTTTTAACCTGCTGCAATGGGGGGAAAATCCCAAAATCAGAGCGGAATATTTACATCGAGAACAAATATATTCAGCCCTGAAATTAGAATGACCTGTCCTGGTGCCAGGTCCATACCACACCAAAGTCACTTGGCCCCTTCCCCTAAAATAAGATTAAGAATAATCATAATACTCATAAGTGGAGTAGTGTAGTGGGGATGGAAATGATACCACCTAGGTTGGAGGGTCTTATCAGGGCTGATTATGGTCCCACCTACCACAGGAAAGTGTAAAAAACTTTTATGCTGAACAAACAAAAGTTATGACAAATTATGAGAAAACCCATGACAGAAATGTTCATGCTAAACAAGCAAAACCTATAGGTATTATGACAAATATGACAAATTATTAGAAAACCCATGACAGAAATATTCATGTTAAACAAGCAAAACCTATAGGTATTATGACAAATATGATAAATTATGAGAAAACCCATGACAGAAATTTGATTGTTGAACAAGTAAAACCTACATGTATACGAAAAAGTATTATGACTAATATGACACCACAACCCCCAACACCAACTTCCGAGTTATTGCAATTGCGAGAAAAGGCGGAATCGCTGGAATAACATATAGTAATCGTCTGAGAGTTGCGGGGCTGACCAAACTGATAAACCCAAAATCCTCAGATCAGACCTCCCGAGATATCGGGAAATTGAGGGATGAAGCTAAATCACTCGGGATCACATATAGTAATCGTCTGAGAGTACCGGGGTTGACCAAACAGATAAACGCAACAAAGAACAGCGCGTTTACGGAGAGGTCTGAGAGTAAGCGTGTAATCAAAACCGCGCTGGTCCGCGCGATTATAGCAAATGACCAGAAATAATGGCGGAGGTCGATGAGCAGAGTGAAACGGTCAAGGCTGGAAGGAGAACTGTCGAGCTCACCTTTCATGGAGAGGTTGGTGGTATTATTTCCGATAGGATAGTAGATAAACTGATGCCCTATATCACTACAAATTTTCATCTTAGGTACACGTATTCCTACAACCTGAAGCATATCGATGAGGTTGATTCTAAAGGCCAGCCTAAAACTATTACATTCTACAAGAATATCGGAGGGAGTCATTGGATGTCATCGCTCTCCGACGTAAAGCGCTGGGTGGCTGTTCAGGAGACCAGGCGGATGGACATCGATAAAATCTCTCGCCCAAACACGAAGTGGACGTTCGTAAGATGGGTGGAAGTGTGTGTCAAGCTCGTGCAGGGAAAGCGCGGGAAGGATTTGGGTCTTAAGTCAAAGTTCGCGGGTGGAGGGCTGCTACCAGAGTGGCTGCGAAATAGGAAAGGTATGTATTCTCTAGATCGGTACGTTGACGAGTTGTGTTTATTTCGATGTTTAGTGATTCACGGAGGGTCTCGAGCAGATAGGTGCTGTGCTAAAGCGCGGGAGCTCAGTCAGGAGTATTTTGGTAAGAGGAAACCACACCCAGTTCCATTTGATAACTTGAAGAAGGTCGAAGAGAAGTTTAAGGTTGGTATTGAAGTGTATGAACCCACAGAGGACGGAGTCTGGTATTTGAGAAAAACCTCAGCACATTATGCCGCAGTCGTCACCAAACATATGACCATCGGATTATTCCAAGACCACGCATGCCTTATAACCAAACTTAAATGAATCACCCACACGTACTGTTGCAAAGAGTGCTCCCAACGATTCACACAAGCCTGCCACCTGACAAGGCGCGCACGCACCTGATTGCGAGGGGAGACCCAAGTAATCTGCGAAGGTAAGATTTTGGAGCGTCCTAGATCCGCGTACGAAAGGGCATTCTTTCCGAAAAGCGCGAAGAACTACGGCGCATTGGAATGGATGGGGCGCGTTGAGAAGGAAGAATGCATCCACATCCATACCGAACAGTGCGGGCACGGTGGCGAGCGGTGGATTGCCGGAGCTCCAGTAGACGGTTACTGTCAGGAAAATAACACAGTGTACCAGTATCACGGTTGCTATTGTCACGGATGCCCGGCACACTCCATAAACAGGCGTGACGAGTTTGACAACACCACCAGGCGGGAGAAAATGATTACAAAGGCTGGGTATGAGTTAGAGGTGATGCGGGAGCACAACTTTAAGAAATATGGTAAAGCTATAAAAACGGGATGTCCTACTACACTCTAACCGCACCAGATTGTGTACGACTTTGAAGCGTATTTGGGCGAAGACGGCCACGAGAGGAAAACGGATTCCCTCGAGTTTGAAACCAAGCATGTCCCGATTAGCGTGAGTATTGGTGATAGTATGTTTTCAGAAATAACTCACATATGCGACACAGACCCCGCGCGGTTGGTGACTAGGTTTATGGAGGATTTGCAAAAGCGCGGGAATGCCATCAGGGAAGAGGTAGGTAGAACATTCCGGCCCCCAGATATGGACACCCTGCGGGAGCGGCAGGCTGGGGAGATCGAACAATGGATATGTCAGGTACCGATAATTGGATTCAATTGCAGCAGGTACGACATAAATCTTATCAAGAAGTACTTAGTTGGCGAGCTGTCTGATACAACCACAAAGGTAATGGTTGGCAAAAGGGAAAACGCTTCGATATTTCTATTCACACCCGAGTTCAGGTTTCTCGATGTTGCACTGTACCTAGGGCCGGTAGTCAGTTATGACCGGTAGATGAAAGGGTACGGCTGTGAAGCGCAAAAGTCCTTCCTCCCCTACGAATGGTTTAATTCCCCAGATAAACTAGATTATCCCGGACTGCCGGATCTGAAACACTGGTATTCGTGACTTGCTGGTAAACACTTGATCGATGCCACCCAGCTCGCGGAGTGCCGCGCGATTTTCAAAGCGAAAAAGATGACCACGTTCCGGGAGTGGCTGAAGTATTATAACGATTTGGATGTTTCACCTTTCCTGGAAGCATTGAGGAAAATGTGTCGATTTTTTAAAGACAAAGGTGTTGATATTTTCAACGATGCCGTAACTTTGCCAGGTGTGGCGATACAGTATTTGCTGCGGGGAACGGTGTCTGATAACCCTTTCAATGACAAGCTTCAACTTTACGCACCACAGGAGGAAACCTACGAGATGCTGCAGAGGGCTCTTCTTGGAGGTCCTTCCATTGTATTCTCTAGGTATGCGGAAGCCGGAGTGTCTAAGATTCGATCCACTCAGGAAGGGCACGGCAAACAGTGCAACGCGGTGCTGGGATACGATGCAAACGCTCTGTATTTATCCACACTGAGTAAAGAGATGCCGTACGGAAAAGAGACGATCACGACGGTCAAAGCTCCCAACAATCCAATTATTATCAAACTATTCTGTAAGAGAGTGATGGACGGTAAGTGGTTCGGGTTCGCCGAGGTGGACATCGAAGTGCCAGAGAACCTGAAGAATAAATTCGAGGAGATGTCGCCCCTATTTATAAACAGGGTTGTTCGCGAGGAGGAAGTTCCCCAGCACATGATGAAATATCTGAGCACCACGGGTCGGACTCGCTGTGATGGGAACAAGTTAGTTGGGGCGCTATCGGCTCAGAAAGTGTTGCTGTACGAACCACTATTACTTTGGTATCTCAAACAAGGGTTGGAAGTAACTGGAGTGTACCGCTTATTAAACTACTATTCAGGAAAACCCTTCAAGTGGTTCGCGGAGAATGTCACAGCAGCTAGACGAACTGGCGACGTAGATAGCAGCAAAGCTGTAGTCGCAGACATAATGAAACTACTCGGTAATTCGTGTTGTGGGAAAATGATAGAAGCGGCGGAAATAAATTTGAATACGACTTACACGAAAGACGAGGAATGTGTTGATAAAGCGTTGCGATCAGCCTTCTACGATGATTTGACAGAAATAGGAGATGCGTACGAAATATCGCGCAGAAAATCGAAATCATCCGTAAAGCGACCGTTTCACTGTGGGATTGCCGTGTACCAATTGGCGAAGTTGAAAATGTTGCAGTTTTACTATGATTTTCTAGATAAGTATGTGGATGGGAGCGATTTCGAATTGATACAAATGGACACAGATAGTATGTACATAGCCACTAGGAGTTGGAGGCACGACAAAGCATTCCTCCAAAGGAATGAGTAAACGAACGAATAGTGTAGATTGGGACCGGTACAAAACCGCACTCGAGGGATCTTATGATACAGCGGAAAACAGAGGATTCAGCATTAATAAGGGAGTTATGAAGACATATTCCCAGCACAATTTGGGCTATCCGCCTATTATGACAAGCGGCGCGTGCTATCTGATAATATTCATACAGAGCCGTTGATGTAGGACGAGAGCCTGACCGACTATGACGATAGACGGACCGGTGGTAGCTGGGTGTCAGAAGGCACCGCAAGAAGTTCTTCGTGAACAAACCCGCGCGATGGACCGTCATCCAAATAGTAGAGCACGGGCTCATTGGGTTTGATAATAGATCGATCCAGATGATATACATTGAGAGACCACACAGTATCAGTCGCGCGGCGGCGACCACCTTCGAGCTCTCCCGGTTTATAGAGGTACCGGACGGCAACATCCGATGGAAGCCGTTTCTCCGCTAAACCCACGGGTCGCCCGCGCGAGACGGCAGATGGTTTGTGCGCAAATATTTTCGACTTGATGGCATCTGCAGGCTTATTACCGATCAATCTGGTCACCTCGCCGTTCAGTGCGGAGACCACGGCTGGCAGTCTGGTCACCCACTCGGTCGATCGCGAATGAGGGTCTACAAGCTCTTTGGCGTATTGGTGTCCGAAAAGCCTCTCAGCCAAGGTTCGATTGAACCGCTTCACGATCCCCTGGTCCCGGTGGATGTTGACGCGGCCGCGTCTAACAGAAACGTTGTGTTTAGCCAATATATGAGAGACCGCGCCCATGAACTCTCGGCCGGGATCGACCTGGAGAAGATTCGGCCATTTGAGAGGACTCCTCTTGTATATTCAGGAAAGAGCCTCGGCCACCTCCTTGGACTCTTTCGTTGCCAGCGGCTCAGCCCCCTTATAGCGACTCGCTACATCAACGATTGTCTGTGCGTACTTGTACGTATTGCGACCTACGCGATCGTGAGGGAGAAACAGGAGATCTGCTTGGTGGACTTCGTTTGGCACCGGCACGTCGAATTTCGGGCGCAGAATATTGTGAGGCGCGGGCAAATAGATCTGCCAGATGGCCTGCTTCTTGAGCCATTCCTTGGCTGCGTTTTCGGAAACCTTGGTCGCCGCCGCAAGGTTCTTGATGGCCGCGAGTCTCTTCCAGTAGCCACGGGGGCTGTAGTATGTGTTCGCTAGCTTGCGCGTTAGGCGAACCGATAGTTTGGTATCAAGCTTGCGCGTGTCCATCGTATGCGAGGTATTCTAGTAGGTCGAACAGTCTCCAAGTTGCCCTCACCCGATCGTCCGGTAACTGCGTCGTTGATAATAAATCTTTGTTGGAAGTTTCGCTGCAGCTGCCGGTTAAGTTACCCAAATTCTTCAAATCGCCATTGGATTGGAACAGGAGCGGGAACTCGGAGGAATCTAACATTCGCTTTGCGAAAATGGTGGCCGTTTTTTCGTCCTTGCGCCACGTCTCTAGAGAGTCTTCGGCCAGACGGATCAGACCCTTTGCGCCAGCTAAACGGTGTTTAAAGGCCGTGTAGCCTACATCGATCAAAGCGTAATAAAGGTCGTCAACTAACATCGATCTATATATATATATTATTTAAATTTTAAATAATTATTGCTTATTGCTTTTGCTTATTGCCTTTTTCAATATAGTAGCTGACGAGACCCACCACACCCATTCCCACGACGATGAACGCGATCTCGCGGTCTTTTTGGGCCTCTGACGGTACATAGAAAGCTGAAATTTGGGGCTCGGGATCCAGCGGTGCGAGAATGTTTTGCGGATATACCTGCGCTTGCTCGCGCATGGATTCGACAACGTTCCGGAAAGTTTGCACAGCGTGATTCTCGCGGCGAAGCTCTTCATTGATCCAGTCCTCACGGTTGGTTCGTTTTTCCGCCCATGCTTCCTTTGCGCTATTGAGTTGTTCTGTAGCTGAATCGTGACGCTTACGCTCCTCACCCGCGTCCGTTCCTATTAACGAGAATAAATAGTTGCCACCGCCGAACGCCGCTGCGCTCACGATTGCACCACCTATTATTAATCCGATCGTAGCCATTTTATTTCCATATATTAGCAGGTAGAATTCCAGCTTTACTTAGATAATCTCTGGTCGAAACTGCGGATGCTACATTCAAGGTCACGAGTCCTACGTCTCTCACGGTCATATCCAATTTGGGAGCGGGCCCCCAGAAGGCCATCTTTGATAGTCGAGCAAACCCGATACTGAGGCCCGATATCACCACGGCGTGATAAACCGCATTCACTATTATTTTACCATAATTTTTAGCCATTATATTTATTGCATATAAAAGGGATCGCGATCAATGTTTAAATGGGGCGCAATCGGTTTTGTAACTTTCTTCGGAACTGCGGCTGGTTATTTCGAAAGGTAGTTCCACACACACATGGTGCCCACAACTGTCAGACCCCCACGGGATGATCCAGGTAGGAGCTACAGCAATCGGATTCAATAGTGTTGAGGGCAGTTCCTGTAGAGAAACAGCTGCCTTCGGGTGTTTTGCTGTTACTGCCCCCAACTCCAATTGCGATTATTAAGCGGAGCACCAAATTCTTAACATTGTTAACCATTGTTCAGCATTTGTTCAACATTTGTTCGTCATTGTTAAGCATTTTTAAGCATTATTCAGCATTTTGTTAAGCATTTTTAAGTATTTGTTAAGCATTGTTCAGCAATTGCTCAGCTTTGTTAAGCATTTGCTCAGCAGTTACTAACGAACGTTAAGCATTTGCTCAGCAAATACTTATTACTTTGTAAGCAGTTGGTTGATCAGTCTTTAGCAGAAGCTTGGCGTGCTTAGTTTCCGAAAGTATCTGTCGAACCTCCAGACGCTCCTCGCGCGTTGGGATAACGTCGTTCTCTCGAAGACATTCATCGAATGAGTCTCGGTCCTTGCAGTGAAAGAGGGCGACCAATTTCGTTTGCTCGCGCAGATCCTTGAGGACGGCGTTGTACTTCTGAGTGGAGATCCATACACTATGCCCCGCATGGCGGCCAGAAAATGCGAGCTCAGTGAGCATGTCCTTCTTTTTGGTCATCGCCGCCTTGGCTGAGCAGTCGCCAATCACGTACAGGGTGGGCTCGCCCTGAATGACTTGGTAGAAGCAGCGCAGCCAATCGTGAAGCCTGTCGCCGGGGTCAATGACGTATACCTGAGGGTCGGTCAATATCCACGGGCGTCGCTTATAAGTCTCGTTGTGCCGCACAGTGGGGCACAGGATCACAATGTGTCGAAAGACATCGTGGTAGGACCCCTCGAGCAAGTCGAGGAAGGATGAAAACCGTCTTTCTTTGGTCATCTGGATCGTCACACCCTCGCTAGCGTTCTCAACTTGGCGTCGACTACCGTGCATTTGGTCGTCGTCGCTGGCTCGCATGTCTAGCCATAACGCATATTTGGTAGTCAGGAACTGAGCGAGGGAGACGTCCGAGAGCTGCAGGTCTTTGGCAACCGCGGCGACCTCCGGGGAGCGCTTAGAGCCGGCATCAAACTGTTTTCTGGCTTCGTCCCACTGCTGGTGCGCGCGAAGCCCCTGGCTGTAGAATTGATTGGGAACTCCCTCGATCGTCACCTCGACCTTTGTGATTTTGGGGTTATACAATTTGTCTGTTTTTCTAGCCCCGAGCGCGAACCGACCCTCCTCGAACAGCATCAGTATACCTTTCATCGAGCGGGCGGGTACGTTGACATTAATATTCCACAATGTGTCGCTTTTGTCTTTCGTCATCTTGCGGTGGCGAAGAGCTCGGTCGTAAAGTATGGCAACGCGCCCGGCGTATTGGGTTCTGATCAATCGCGCGAGTTCGGGCATCGTGACCATGTCGTACTCCAACGAAACATTGTCGATCGTATACGTCGATGTCATGTCGGTGGCCATGATAACTCGGCCGTAGTCGTTGAACGTTAGTTCGTATTCGAGGCGGTCAGCCAAAGCGCTCTGATAGTAGGGCATGTCACTCTCCAGCAACTCAAAGTCGAGCGGGATGTAGAAGCGGTTGCCACAAGCGGCCGCGATCGCGTTGTCACTCGCGTCGTTATCTGCCTTGTTACCAGCCCCGATTCTAAGTTTGGTTACGTTCTTATTTTTGCTGGTGTCAATACCCTGATAGACCGTGTTTTCGCGCTTTTGTGCCGTCTTCCACAGGTCCTAATAGCAATGGTAGACGTCGCTGTCATCGATCGACATCACCTCATTACCAGAAATCTTTATCATGGTCTTCTTGACGATGGCGCGACCCAGGTTCTGAACGACGGTTCGGTCCGCGTCTGTCGACGTCAGCGAAATAGTGAAAGCGAGGCGAACAGTCCCCGGCACAATGACGTCGCTAGCTCCGAGGTTGGGAAAGCGGGCCAGGAGCTGCTGGTTCTGGTCGATCGTCGATGGGTTGTTCGTAATAACGACGCTCTGTCTCACGCCTTTTGCCCCGAGGGGCTCCCGCAGTCTGCGGTATGGATTGAGTCTGCGGCCGTATTGACTCGAAGACATTATTGAAACTAAATACTCTATTAAACCCGTATGGTTTTTTCTTTAATACATCGTTAAGGATGGACGATTTTGAGACAGAAGAATTCGGCCCCGGCCGAGACGATGACATCGATGATGATGATGACTTCGAGGATTCCCTCACACCCTTCGACGAAACACCATTCATAGACGCGATAGGGAATCCACCCGACGAGGAAATAGGTGGCGCTACCGGTGGTCAAAGTCGGGAATTACTCGAATCAGCTGTAAACGACTACAACATCAGTTTGGCAGAAAATGGTCTGGTCCCGTCCAAGTTCGAAGTGGATCCGGGCGGCAGGTTGCGACTACAATCAGCACCAACTGTCCCAATCATCAACAAAAATACCGGAAAACCACTAGCGCTGAGCACCATTGCCGGAAAAAACAGGGCCGGTGCCCAAATCGTAAGGAACGAATTAGGATTCCCAGATTGGAAGCCTGGTCAAAAACTTATGCCGGCCCGTGCTGTAGAGGCCATACAGTCTACCGACGAAACGATGGTGAAGACGGCCACCACGATAGAAACTGCCGAGCTCTGCAATCTCCCTGGAGTAGCCACCGACGTTTTCGCACGATGGAGACCACGTTCAGCGAAAACGAAATACTCAACCTCGACCTCTTCGCGAACTCCGGGGACTCAATAAGGCTCTACAAAAGGTCCTGGACAAACTGGTCCAAAACATCTCCAAACTCACGGCGCTGGATGAACATATCGCGCTAGAAGAAAGAAAACTCGGGGAAGTCCGTGATGGCGATAGAGCATCTACCGAGCGGATCAACGAACGACTGCGGTCGTTGCGGGACGAAAGGGAAGCTCGCTTGGAGGCTGTATCGGCTAACCTTGAGGCTCTCCGCACACAAATAAGTCGGATCCGCGAAACTATCTCGAGGGTTCTGCACGAGGAGACGACACTCGTTGAGCGACTTCGCACTCTGTTCAGAGAGCAGGGCGTCACGACATCATCGCAGCTGTCGGCATGACCATATCAACCATAGTTCTAGCTATCGAGCTGCTCGTAGGCGGTGCGGCTGCGGCACCCGCGCCAGCACCCGCGCCAGCACCCGCGTCATCCGGCGGAGCAAAGGAGTGGGCAAAAAAGCATCTAAAAGCCCTAGCCAGTCTCCTGGCTAAATTAGCTGGAAAGGCGGCTGCCGCGATGCCTGGGCTGATCGGGAGTGTCGTCTCCTACTTGTTATCTATATTATCAAAAACATCCGGATGGGTCGCCGAAAATACTTGGGCTTTAATCGTGGCGATCGCCGGTCATCTAGTATTCTCCGCACGACAGTTCCTAAAACCAAAGCGCTAGTAGTACGATCACCACGAGGGTGACGACGAGCCCTAATTTCTCCTCCTCTTGGGTTGTACTTCCCGCTCCTGTTCCAATTATTCCAATTTCACCCAATCTGCGATTGGTGTTGATGATTGGATTGGGGGAACTGGTGGAACTTGATGGTGCATCCAATTCGTGAATTGGGGGTACTGGGGTGGGTGTATCCAATTCTTCCAATTTCAACATTTTTGATGATTGGATTGGGGGTTTTATGAAATCGGTTACACTTACAACCTCAACACCCAATCGAGATTGGATGAACCCGACCGTCTTGGGGGTGCACTTGATGATACCCATTTTCATGTTCCCGTTGTAGCCGATTTTTTTATTGGCGGTGGCAATTATGATCTGGTTATTGTAACCGTCAACCGGGTCGTCTCGTAGTATCATATTGCTCGTCGCCCTATAAAGACATATTCCAAATGTATAGTCTACTGGGGTGCTGGCATTCTGCAAAACGTCCTGATACCGCCTGATCGCATCCGGGAGGTCCATCGGTTTGTTTATTGTGTCCCCGACATTTGCCAATAATTGTTTTTGCACGTCAAATGCCTTCCCGTCTCCTATTATAGAACTGCGCACTTGCCCCTGTGCGCCGAGGATGGCCCAGACTTATGTGCGAATGGAGTCGTTGAGGTGGGTAACCCCAACCCTGGTGAACCCCTTCCCTCTATCCAAAATGAAAGTCCCCCAGCCGATCTCGACGTGTTCGCTTTGTTCTATGTAGTAGATATGTTCATCCACGATGTATTTACACCTGGCAAACGTACAGTAAACATTTGGGTCATTTCGTGTAGATGTCATGTTGGTAGGATTAAAATCCCCAAGACTTGTGTCCGTTACGAATTAACCATTTACAGATATATCACCTAACCCACCATTTTTAGTAACTGTTTTCTGTTTCCAGTCGGTATTTTTAGAAATCTGAAATTCATTGCATATTCTTTCGTAGGCTTTGTGGTCTTATGGGCTGTATAGAGGATCCCAATTATCCTCTTGGGGGAGTTTCACGCTCATCTCTTTGGGAATCCTCCTAATAGTGTAGTAGACATGAAAAGTATAAACACTTTCGCAGAAAGCGGTCAGATTATGCTCCATGTGGTTTATGTAAGAGACACCACACCCGCTTGTGGCACACCACACAGCAACATTTAACTGGTTCTGCCAAAACTGTATCGGTTTTGCTTTCCACGCGTCTAGGGTTTCTTTGGTGGTAATTTTGGGCAGCCTATAATTATCATATATGTTTGAAAAAGTTGTATCAAATCCGGTGTCTTCGTTTACACTTATTGTTTGGTTTATTAGCTTTCTAATTAAGTAGTGTATTCCTACCGTTAAGTAGTACACACCTCCCCCAGCGTACTTTGCCTTTGAATTGAAGCTAAATGCCTTGGTATCCAACGACATTTTAATCGGAGTTTATTATGTTTGCTACTATCACTAATGTTCAAAAAGAGAGTTGTGAACTTCAGAAGTCAATCGACAACTGTTGTGGAAAACGCCGGGTAGTCCTCAGATCAATCACCTTCACGGTTGGGTGGCGTAATGTGGGGCCGAGCGAAGGGTTTTATTATGTGAAGGATGGACAACAAGTAGGTTTAAAGCTGCCACCCGGACTGTGGGGAGTAAGACAGCTCATAGACTTTGTTTCCACAGAGCTTGACGGTATAGTCAACCTCACAGTATCGAAGCTACCGGACTTGCAACAATGACCATCGGCCCAGACAGCCAGATAATGACCTCCCCGATGTTGGGTATTCAACTCGGTTTTAGAGAGACATACTCCGCGAATAAAGGCTTGTTTGCCCCGGGGGTGGGGGGGGGGGGTCAGTACGTCGGTGATAACCCGGTGGACTTCGCCTTCACGAAAACTCTCAGGGTGCACCTGGATCTTGTGAACACATCGTACAACACGGTAGACGGATCTCCCAGCACATTACTGAAAACCGTGCAAGCCAGTGATTGTTTCTTTGGGGAGACTGTGATCTTAGACTTCCCATGCCCCGAGATGAATGTTTTGGAATCGGGACATATCCATGAATTTACGGTCTCTATTCTTGATGATCAAGCGAGAGAGTTGAAGAACTATTACCCGATTTCGGTCGTCCTAGAAATTTCAAATTAATTCAAAGAATTAGACTCAAGTTCTTAATAGAATTGTTAACAACCAATATTATGAGTATATACGGACCAGGTAGTTCTTCCAATTCTAATCGCGAGTGGGTGACAGATATAAATTCAAAGAATCCGAGTAGCAACTCAATCGAGATTGGAGCTCCTGACGGATCCAACCCCACAGGTGATGTTTTAACTACCGGAACAAACATATCACTAATAAATAGAACTATATCGGAGGCCACGGAAATAAAAGTAGAAAGCACGACAGAATATCGGTTCTCGCGAGGTGAAAGAAAAATAGCATCGACGTTATCATGTCAAAAGCGTTGGCCGATAACAATATATCGGACGCTGAATTTGAGTTGGTGGTGGAGGAGATGTCTCGATATGAGGATTTAAAAAATACAATTAGTATTAAGGCGCGCGCCACCCTTCCCAAGATTGAGAATACTGATTGGGATAAATTTAGGTTAAAATTGGGAGATAAAGTGGGGGGGGGGAAGTTACAACACCACCGTGAGTATGTCACCCACCGACCACCATACATTTCTATAACCGTAAGCTGTCCGTACCAGAACGTAATCGTGTTACCGCCACCTCTCTTTATATAGCGTCTCTCGATAGCTTGTCGCCTATGGTTAAACCAATACACGCCAATCGCTATTGGCGAAATACACCGGCGATTGTTGTGTGTGTTTAAATCAATACACACCGTGGCCTCGTTAAGGTGAAATACACTCGGCTAAATAAAATATCGGGCGTGTTTATTCACTGAGCGCTGTATCTGTTAAACTTTATAGGCTAATATTTCATGTTAAGCAAACAAAACCTATAGGTAAACCAAAGTTTTATATGAAGCCATATATTTGTCTCGATTGTGGCAGAGAATCCGCGACATCGCGCGGATTGGGGTACACAGGCGAAAGGCTTCATGTAGACCCACCAAAGTCTTGTGCGAATGGTGTGGAAAATGAATGGCTAGCGTGCCAACCGGAAATATACATAAACTCATGGCATGCCAAGGGGTTCATGTAGAAATTAAATCAGATATCATTAAACATAGAACACGGGTAAAAGGCTACGAAATCGATTTTTAATCTCTAACCACCTATTTATAGCAGTTTTTTACACTCGTATAAATAAATTATAGACCCTATATTAGAAAAAGGACTTTCCTGTGGTGGGTGGGACTATATTCAGCCCTGATAAGACCCTCGAACCTAGGTGGTATCATTTCAATCACCACTATACTACTAGGGGTATAACCAGATTCAACTGTCACATACAAAATGCCAAAGACGTATGTGAGGGCCAAACCAGGTCTCCAATCGGGATTCCGGTAAGGATGATGCTCGATCGTTGAATTACCCGTCACATGCTCCCACCTGCCACCCACTTGTGTGTGGTATGTTATTGTTGATGTTCCACTCATACCATCTATGTTATGCCCACAGCAGATAATTGTTACTTACTGTCCTATGGTTCTTACGTACTGTGACCCCGGGGGTCGTTTCACTAAACTTCGTAAGACTAAAATGTTCGTAAGTGCAAAATTATGATAGTCTGTAAATATCATATTAACATTGTTTTCTTGTAAACAATTGTTGGATTTACATTTATTGAGCATAGGCTGCATATGCAGCCTACGCTCAATAAATGTAAATCCATCAATTTAAATTTCCAGACGATTTTAAAATTGCGCTTACGAACATTTTAGTCGTACGATGTTTAGTGAAACGGGCCCCAGATCTCCCTGTACATCCGCACAGTCAGATCAGGGTCTACACTGCTTGAGAACAGGTATTTTCCCCAGTTTTGAAAATTAAAATATGACCTGTGCTGCGCGATCAGGGTCTACACTATTCAAATGATTCAAATAACCTCCAGATATCTCGTAAAATGTTAGCTTGTAACCAATCCTGGATTATCCCCGCCCCCACTTCCGCCGCCCCTAGGTACAAGCCCACTCAGTAGGTGCAAAATGTTCATTATAGGAATTAAATAAGTGTATAATTGTGTCACTGTTCCACCAGTTCTAACAATTACGAGTGCCCGCTATGCAGATATAATCATTTAGTAATATTTATATTGCTGATATTGACGAGCGGTGGTATCAGGCTAATTCCATAAGCAAATGACGCATGATATTTTTTTTAATTATTTATACAAATTAAATGCGTCACCTAAACAAATATCATTTTCGACAGATTATGAAGTTTGATCATTGCACATCAAACAAATAAATAAAGAGAATAAATATAAATGTCCGTTAACATTTTATGAAACACAGTAATCGCCCCTAATATCAGTGGCGGCGACTCAGTCGGGGACAAATATCAGGTAATAATGAATATGATTTCATGTATTCTGTTCTTTTAGTCGAAATTAGAAAATAATGACTGATCGATGCTGAGCTGAGCTGTGCTCAGCCTCGGCACACACGAAATAATACGAATTTGGAGAATGCGCTGAGAAATGTATATGGTGCCCGCGCCCAGATGGCTCGCCAGATGAAACAGCACGTCATAGCAAGACATTCAGTGCATTCAGCGAGGTAACCAAGGGGAGTGTCTGGAATTAAATGTTGAAGTTATTTTATTTGTATAAAACGTAGAACAAACTCTACAAATATATCATATTTATCTCAAGTTTCGGCCATATCCGTGCAATAAATTAGTTAGATAATGTCTGCTCGTTAAATATGGTTTATAGTTAACAGCGCGTGGGGAGATTTTACACAGTTCCCTAAATGTCCCTCTGCGCTATTATCGAACCATATTCGACTCGCGTGTTGTATTTAACTTCTTACACTTACAGCTGAGCGACCGACCAACACAGACACACCATTGGAGTGCGCGGCATTGTGGATACTTACATACAGCTTTATACGCGGTGAATAAATCGTCGTTGGAACTATGGAAGTTTCTGGAAAGAGGGCACCGGCTGGTAAAGTTGATGGAGGGAAGGAGGATAAACTGACGACCCCGTGCCCCACCCACCCGGACAAGGTCACGGAGTACTACTGCAGGTCACACAATAAAACTGCATGTACCGCATGTGTTATGGTGAACCATAGACGATGTGATGAGGTCGAGTACATTCCCGGAATTTCTAAAGGGGTCGCCGGCTCGACGGAATACAGGGACATAGAGCAGACGTTTAAAGCGCTACTGGATACGATGAACAACGCTGGTATGCATGCTTCCAACTCCCGTGACCACTTGATTCAATTGGGCGCTGAATACTTGCGTGATCTGAAGGCGTGTCGCCATAAGGTAATGGCCACCATTGACCGACTCGTGGACGACGCCGAGAAGAAGTATAAGGATTACGTGGACGCCATGACGCACCGACTGAACGACGTCAGCAAGTTAAGTCAGGACTTCAGTGATCGTATCACGTCCGTACAGACGGACATCCGCGACACAGCAAAGAAAGGCCGCGAGAATAATCTCTTTCTATTGTTGAAGGAGGCTGAAACTTTGATAGCCGAGTGCAAAACTTCTACTTCCGGTATTCAACATAAATGCAACGTGAAGCCGTGTGTGTTTGTAGGAAATAAAACATTATTGGATCATTTACAGAGTGTTGGTGCTATTGGAGAATTAGTGACGGAAACCTTCCCATGTCTGAGTGACGACATCAATATATGTGGACCTACAGATGGCCGCACGTGTCGCGTCACAGGTTTCCTCGTGCTCGCCGACGGCCGGCTACTACTATCCGACTGGTACAATAACAACATAAAGCTGTTTGACGACAACCATAAACTCGTGTCCCACGTTCCACTACAATCCCCTCCCACCGATATTGCGGAGACAGCCGGCGAGCAGGTAGCTGTGTGTATGCCAGACAACAACACCATCCAGTTTGTGTCGGTGTCTGGCACCCTGACCCCTGGGCAGGTCATCCAGACCGCAGTGCCATGCTACAGTGTGACCAGATGTGGCGACAAACTGGCGGCGGTACATTATACATCACGAGACATTGTGGAGATTGAAATGAGGGGTAAGAAGGTGACGACTGTATGGACATGTCCTGATGGCTTCCTCCAGTATATAAGCCACAACACCAGCGGGGAGTTGATCACGACAGACAGCGGCCGCGGGGTAACACGTGTCACCCGGGATGGCGTCGTGCTGGCCCGATACAAGGGAGACAACTTGGCGGTTCCACTTGGACTCACCGTCCACCCAGACGGAAGTATCTATGTCTGCAACTACAAGTCTGGCAACATCCACCACATAACGGCGAATTTTACACATATTGAAGTCTTCGGGGACGGGCGGGTATCGCAGCCTCGGGCAGTCTGTTACAACCAACACGACAATTCCCTGTATGTATCTCAGGATAAACATGACTGTATAAAAGTATTTCGTCTCGGGTATTAAAGGCACTGGGTCTCAGATATTCAGACATGTATGAACCAGATCAGGAAAACATGGGTTGATTGTAGATTTCTATCGCATTTTGTTATATGTCGTCTGGAACAAATCTGAATGTGAAAAATGGAATTTGTGAAAAAAATGTTGTTTTATAATGTTTATAATATTTGAAAATAACTAGCGTTGAAGTTGAAAATAACTAGCGTTTTCAACGCTATTAGCAGCCGTCACGACCCAATTTGGGTTGGTGATGTTCAGGACTAACGACAACAAATTAAGATAGCGGTGTAAGGGTTAAATTAATTTCGCTCTCGATTACTGTATACTATATCTTGAGGTAAGTATGACAAAATAAATTTTGTTTCATCAATAATTATTTATTTTAGTATATAATTTGAAATATTTGTAATTCTTCACATAGAAGGCAATATGTTGATATACATATCATTAAATGCTGTTTCAGCAGATCTGTAATTTCCGGGTGGGGGATTGATTGACATATGAGATACGCCATGTGATTTTGTACCTAAGAACATGTACAATTTTCCACGAAAAATATTTACGATATTTTCCATATTAGACGTCGAATGTTGCTGATTCCGCATTTGCTATGAAAATGTTTTCTTTCGACGTCATTTACAGAAATAGTTTGGATCAGCACAGTCATGTTATTATAAACATGTTTTTTTTTAACTTTATATTATTTAAATTAATTTCACTAGCGATTATAATGGAAATTTATTTCTGACTGTGGTACATGATCATTTCACAACAAAAAATAGAGATTTCACAATTTTTCCTTACTGGTACATGTATATCAAAAATGAAAAATGATCTGCCCTGTTTATCATAGTTTGTAGTAATATTATGGAATATAACCCATGTTTTTTGAAAGTTCATCAAATAAAATTGTATAATTGATTGACATATGACACGTCACGTGATTTTGTACCTAAGAACATGTGCGAATTTTCATGAAAAATATTTACGATATTTTCTGTATTACATGTAGACGTCGAATGTTGGTGATTCCGCATTTGCTATGATTTTTTATTTTCATCTTTCGACGCCATTTAAAGAAAATATCACAGTTTATGTACATATATATAATGAACAATTGTACATGTTCTTATGTACAAAATCACACGGCGTGTGTCATCTGTGACTGTAGAAATGGGCTTTATGGGATTTGTGACCAGTGTAACTCCTGATCACACTCTTGACCAGACTGCGGGTGACAGGCTGATCTTGATCAACACTGGTCGCAAAACCCATGAGCACCATTTCTCCAGTTGCAGCCAAATGTCATTTACATTGCATGATGCAAACATTTATATATTGTATATCTGAGAGAGTGACACAGTCACTTTAGTACAAATTCAAATGATATTATTCAGTATATAGTTCACACATTGAATTTGTATACGACCGTTTTTAAAAAACTGTACGTATTATGTTTTACCGCGGGGAGGGCGGGCGGCTGACAGAAAAAGTGCATATTTTGTGTACACAACTCCTCCGAAACCGTTCATTCGATCGATCTGAAACTATACACGTCATCTACACATATTGAAGATGTGCACCTTGGTGTTTTTATGCCGAACATATTGAAGATTTTCACCTTGGTGTTTATGCTGAAACAATATTTTTTAACAAAAATATCGTCTTTTTAACGTAGCCATTTTTTCTACATTTTTCTATACAATTACATATACGGTACAGAGTTTGTGTACACAACTCATCCAAAACCATTTATTTGATCGATCTGAAACTATACACACGTCTTCTACACATATTGAAGATATGCACCTTGGTGTTTTTATGCCGAAAAAGTAGTTTTTAACAAAAATATCGCCTTTTAAACTTAGCATTTTTTTTCTACATTTGTCCATACAATTATATATACAGTACATAGTTTGTGTACACAACTCCTCTGAAACCGTTCAGTCGATCGATCTGAAACTATACACACGTCTTCTACGCATATTGAAGATGTGCATCTTGTTGTTTTATGGCGAAACGATATCGTGACACAATGATACACTTATTTAATTCCTTTAAAGAACACTTTGTGCCTACTGAGTGGGCCTGTTACATACCATTAATGCAGTCCAAGGTCTGTAAATTGTTCATCTACATATTGTGATCTAAGATATGTTATTCCTGCCGTTGCCTAACTCAAATGTTCTGTCTGTAATGCAGGGCGACTTTTACCTGTGTTACAGACAGAAAATTCGGGTTAGCCGTTCCCTTGTATATAATTATGTTTGTGTTTAAATTTGTGACATTCTTGTGAATCTTGTTGTACACAATTTTACCATTGTCTGCAACTAATTGCAAAATTTGTCTACACAATGTATCTAATGTATAAGCACAGCACTATATATTTAAACTGTTGTGTTTGTGCATTATGGTTACACACCAGAGTATATGCTGTAACTAAATAAAATATATTTGAATACCACTTGCATCGCAAGTTACCAACCAAATACCCTGGATATACATTACCTGGTAATACTATTGTTACAAAAACATTGCTCGAAAAAAACAAGCTCAATAAGAAAATCCATCAGTACATGAGATTCCATCCACATTATTAAATGCATCAACATTAAAGTACATGCCCATTCAGTAGGCACAAAAGGTTCTTCATATCAGAGACATCATCTGAGACTTTTTCTGGCAAAATAAACATTAATTCACCATTACCCCATGTATTGTTTGGTATTATTACACATTTTATATCGGACGTAAATTTCAACACTGATTATGATATCAGGGGCAATAACCGTGTTTTCTTAAAATGTTAACGGATATTGATATTTATACCCTGTATTTATTTTTTGATGTGCAATGATCATATTTTATAATCTGTCGAAAATATTACTTGTTCACGTGCGCATTTAATTAGTATGAATAATTAAAAAATATAATTTGCACATGAAAATAGCCTGATACCACCGCGCGTCACTATCAGTAAAATAAATATATTAACGGCGGGGTTCCTCCATATAGGAATCACGATTTGCCTGGTTTGGCCCTCAGGTACGTTTTTATGCGCCCTTTTATATATTGTATATTCATCTTGTGCGGGCGGCGGGCGGGCGTTCTCGGCTTGTCCACGCAATAACTACTAGAGTTCTACTTCATGGCAAGATGAAGAAGGTTATTGATTGTTGAACATTTTCCAATAACTTATCTCCCCATTGCGGCCATTTTTATTTTTCGCACTGTATCCTTTTCCACGCAATAACTCAAGTTCTACTTCGTAACCAAATTTGGTATACATGTTCATCAAGACGAAGAAGCCTATTGGTATTGAACATTTTCCCATGACTTATATCCCCTTGGCGGCCACTTTTAATTTTCGGACTCTGAATGTTTGTCCTCGCAATAACTCAAGTTCTACTGGACTGATCGTAACTAAATTTGGTATACATGTTTTATCACGTTAAGATGAAGAACCCTATTGGTTTTCTGTGAGTTATCTCCTCTTGTTGACTGGCCTTGCCTCGACGGGCGTATGTTGTGACCTTCGGCACTCATTATCTTTTGCTCTTTTTGTTACCTGGGAGTTAAATTAGGTAACCAGATATCAACGAGGCGATCACTGTGGTGCATTTTTTGTCGAAATCGGATGGTTATGTCATCCAAGATGGCCGCCGAAATATCAAAAGATCGTTCTTTTATAGAGATTTCAAAATTCTTCTTCACATGAACCGCTTGGCCCATGGTGGCCAAATTTAAATGTTATGGTCCATGGGTGAAGCCTTTTCAGATTTGTTAAAATGGAGGTCATCACTAATCCAAGATGGCCGCCGTTTATAAATAGCATAAATTCTTAAAAAATCTTCACTTGAACCGCTACCTGGATTTCGACGATACTTGGTAGGAATGATCGATGTACCATGATCTTTCAAAGTTGTTAAAATGGTGACCAAGGGTCAATAATGGGCGTGGCCCGTGGGGTCAAATTTTATTTTTGACCGAATATGGTCATGTCGGTATTGGCCAAACATCACGGTAATGTTTATTTGGTCAAGCCTTTTAATTTTTGTTTAAATGGTGGTCATCGCGAAATCAAAGATGGTCACTGTTGAAAAGTAGGCCAAATTCTTAAAAAAATCATCTTCTCGCAAACTGCCAGGCCGATTTTTACGAAATTTGGTTTGAATGATCGATAGTTAACGCTGGTTCAGATTCCTGCAAATGGTCCCGGGTCAAAAATTGGCGACGCAGGAGGGGTCAAGTACGGGACAAATGTCACATTTGACCGAATATGGTCATGTCATATATCAAATCGAAGGTATCGACGAGACGGTCACTCTGGATCTTTTTTTGTCAAAATCAGGTAATTACGTCATCCTTGAAGGCCGCCGAAAAGTCAAAAGGTCGTTCTTTCAATATAGATTACAAACGTCTTCTTCTCACGAACAACTTAGCCAATATTGGCCAACCTTCACAGTAATGGTCAATGGGTCAAGCCTTTTCATTTTTGTTAAAATGATGGTCATTGCGAAATCCAAGATGGCCGCCGTTGAAAAGTAGGTCAAATTCTCAAAATATCTTCTCACGAACCGCCAGGCCAATTTCGACCAAGCTTGATGTGAATGATAGTTAACGATGTTTCAGAAATGGTGACCCCTGGGTAAAAAATCGGCGGGGCAGGAGGGGTCATGTAGCGGTCAAATTTCACATAGTACCGAATATGGTCATATCGTATATCAATTCGAAGGTATGGACGAAACGATCACTTTTGTCGAAATCAGATGACCACATCATCCAAAATGGCCACCGAAAGGTCAAAAGGTCGTTCTTTTATTAGAGATTTCAAACATACAAACCGCTTGGCCATTGGTAGCAAACTTTGCAGTTATGGTCCATTGGTAAAGCCTTTTCAGTTTTGTTAAAATGGCGGTCATCGTTAATCCAAGGTGACGGCCGGCTAAAAATAGCACAACATTTTAAAAAATCTTCTTCTCACGAACCACCAGACCGATTTTGGCAGAAATGATCGATTTACAATGCTATTTCAAATTTGTTAAAATGGTGACCCCTAGGTAAATCATGGGGTCAAAATTCGTTTTTGACGGGATATGGTCATATAATATATCAAATCAAAGGTATCGAGGAGGCGATCGCTCTGGTGCTATTTTCATCGAATCGGATGATTACATCATCCAAGATGGCAGCTGAAAGGTCAAACGGTCGTTCATTTATTAGAGATTTGAAATGTCTTCTTCATGCAAACCGCTTGGCCATTGGTGGCCAAACTTCGCAGTTTTGTTAAAATGGCGGTCGTCGTTAATCCAAGATGGCCGCCGTCTAAAAATAGCATAAATTCTTAAAAAATATTTTACCAAACCACCAGACCGATTTCGACGAAACTTGACAGGAATGATCGATGTACAATGCTTTATCAAAGCTGTTAAAATGGTGACCTCTGTGTCAAAAATGGGCATGGCCCGGTGGGTCAAATAGGGATCAACTTATTTTACGGAATATGGTTATACAATAGTTAAAATCTAAGGATTGCAATAAAAAGTAGGCTGGAAGCATCCTGTTGTGGTCTCCAAACCTGTCAAAGTTGTGTAAGATATATCTGTACATATCGCGAGACAACTCCTACCGAATATCGTATGCACCGTCATGCGTGAGCACAAGTTTTACTAATCTGAAATACAATGCTGCTGAACATGAAAATAAGTTTGGTTTATCAAACGTTATGCGAGAGTATTTATCTACAACATGGAAGCTACAGTTGGTGATTCTCAACATGAACTAGGCGAAGAACATTGCACTCTGTAGCGGATTTTACAAATATCGCCAAGCATACCTATCCTCCCAAGTACACTCCGAGGTAAGGAGAAGCCTTCAATTATGCATGCAGTACAGTAAAAGTACATGCCCACTCGCTAAGCACAAAATGTTCTTTATACATAGGATTAAATAAGTGTATGATTGTGTCACTATTCCAAATGCCCGGAAAACAGATATAATCATTTAATAATATTTATTTTACTGATAGAGACGTGCGTTGGTATCGGGCTATTTTCATCTGCAAATGAGCAGTATATGTTTATGCCCCACCACGATAGTGGAGGGGGCATTTAGTGTTAACCTTGTCCGTCCGTCCCGTCCGTCCGTCCGCTCTCATGAGAGTATATCTGTGGGGTGAGTCATGAGTACAGGGTAGACTTGTGGGGAAATTTGCGACTTGCGGGGTTCACCTCACAAGTGACCCATCTAAACCCGCAGGTACGGTCGTTATAACCCCACAAAACCTAAAAGTTAAAATATCAACCCACAAGTAACGGCCAGGCGGACGGACAATAATTGCACGGCCAAGATCATAAAGTTCATAGGTAAGACAAGAGTTATCCGGACGAGTTGTCTTTTCTGGCTCCGGTGTAAATCGTGCGTTTTCGTAGGTTTCCGTAAGCAGAATGCGCATGCGCAAAGCGGTTTGTCAGCCATTATATTCCAGTCCTGTCCTGTAATTGTAGCGAACGTAAGTAATCTGAAAAAATCTACAACATCAATTAGAATATACTTTTGTATTACGGTACTATATATTCATGATATCGCCGTTGATAGACTTGGCAGAATTTTTTCATTCCTGCATCACCTTTCACTACTCAAAAAGGACCTAAGCCAGACCGATGAGAGGCCCCGTTCCAAAACGGCCCCAGTCCAAATCGTCCCCTTTTGGTCAACTCGGCCTCGGGAAAAGTCAAATCGGCTCCATTTAAAAGTCAAAACGGCCCCGTTTTGGTCAAATCGGCCCCAGTGTACACAGGGGTACCAAGCTATGCTGTGAAAATTGTAACGAAAAGTCCGAATGTGTACTGCCGAGTACAAAGTCACGAAAGTGTTCCCGTTTTTAAAGAACACCCTAGTACTCGGCAGTACACATTCGGACTTTTCGTTACAATTTTCACAGCATAGCTTGGTACCCCTGTGCCAGTGTATGCTTGACGGCCCCTTGTTTGAAGTAAATATTAAAGTTGTATTTTTTAATTGACAAGAAATGAATGATGGTGGGTCTAGTTTTCGGGGTATTAGCAGATTAAACACTAGACTAACGAGTTTGTTTCAGAAGTTTTTTTCTAACTGATATTTAATCTTCTGAGACGAACTGTGTTGGGCGCGTTTGTACAGGGAAACCCAAAATTCACAGTTTTATACAAAAATGTAATACATCTCGCTAATGTTCATAAGAATTTATATCCGGTAACTGGAATTATCGAATACCCATTTTTTACCGGATACTACAGAAATACCGGAAACCCCGTTTTCAATATATAAAAAAAGAAATAAATGCTGTATGACTGAATAACAAGTATGTTCATTGAATATGTATTTTGTTTATTGAAAAGTAATGTATTTTATATGTGTTATTATTCCCGATTATCGTGAGTATCATGAATACAACCGACTGGATACAGTTCTTACTTAGTATTCGCATTTTATAAATTCAATGTTTTACCAGTTGCAATTATTCTGGGGAGGGGGGGGTGTATACTTGAGTCATGTCGTCCGTCCGAGCGTGCGTGCGTCCTGGTCACATTAACGAAACATCAAACCTCGGAAAAAAACGCCCATATTTCCGGTGTTATTACGCGATGTATATGTGCCGGCGATTTACCGGATACCATTTATATCTGGCAGATTAAAAATAAAAAGTATTTACATAAGTATTCCGCAATAGTAATGGTATTTATCATGTTTTATTTGATTATTTACTAAAAACTATAACATTTTCCTTTGTCTGTTTTCAATTTCAAGTTCGTTATTGGTGTTTACGGACGATTTCCGACTATAGCCGAAAACATTCGACCAATCGCCTGAGTTGGCGATATGCGTCAGACCGAAACACGTGTTACCTATTAATAGAAAATCACATGATTTTTCTATTTCCGGTTTATCTTTCGAAAGCCTGTGGCCTACTAAAACCCGTTGTCAAGTTGTTTCGTGTGGCCCCCGTCCTTAATCATGTTAGTAAGTGTTACTATATTTCAATAGTATACCTTAATTACGCATAAACTAACTAACTTACTTGGAATTATGCATTAATCGCAATTTTTATAGTGCTGATCTCCGAGACGCTTTCATTATATTGTCCCTATTTTGTGAAGAGCGGAACAGGGACGGTAACTCTAATCGGGTCACGGAAAATTATTTATGCGCTCCTGAGATTACACGCGAGTATACAAATGGCGGATTCTAGACGAATTTCGATACGCGCTGCAGAAACGACGAAATATGGATGATTAATCATCCGGTAAGGACTTTTATTTAATTTGGTATTCTTTCAAACTGGACAAACATACTTTACATGCCAATAATCAGACCGTACATGTCATGTTTCGTGAATAATCGACCATTGTAAGCCATTGTAAAATCTGTAATGAAGGCACTACGTATGCTTAAAGGGACATCGAGCATGACCAAATAACCAAGTCCGATTAAAACGTTATTTTGGACATGTAAGCAGGACTAATAAAACACCACCAGCAATTTTTATAAAGCATACATTATTAGCTAAGTTTTGTAGTTCAAACTAATGATAAACATTGTTTAAATAGGAACTTTAAACTCTATCGGGAAAAGAAACCTCGCTGAATCTCGCGATATCCGGTATGCTGTAAATCAATACGAAATTTATTGGAAATTCGTATACCACGTTGGTTTAAAATCCAAATATCTGAAGAAATAGTTGGAATTTCAACTTTTTAATAGCGGCACATTCTTTAGAATAGATTTTTCCCTATGAGTGTATGGTAGGGTTGTTTTGAAAAATAAAAGTTTAAATCAAAAGCGTAGGTAGAAGTGGAAGGCGAGGCACACAGGATATTTATAATCGGTTAATGGTTTATATAGAGAGTGTCCAGTCCATGATAGTGTACCGTCCATGACAGTGCGTTTTATGTGTACCTTTAAAATAAAAAAGTTATTTTAAAATTGAAGCTACAATCGCGTAACAACATGGGAGTCGGCCATCTTGAATACTGACGTATGGGCAGAGTTTTCAGGGTACATTGCAAGTGACCAGATAGCATGAATATGAAACTGAAAACATTTACCAAATGTTGGAAATGTAAAATAAAAGAACCATTTGCTTTTCGTTTTCTAATCAGTTAAAAACACATGCACATAAAAGTTAAGACATAAAACAAGAATAAATCAGACAACCCATTTTCTAGTTCACCAGTGTTATTATTTACACGTCTGCTGTCAAAATCCACGCGCGGTCCACATGCGCTAAAAATAGCGATTGGTCGCAATACATCGGCGGCTGAAAATAGCAAGTATCATCCTACGAGAACTAACAAACTCGGTGCACCCGCGGAGAGGTGGTTCAATAATTACCCCGAAAACTCCGCCTAACCCGAAAACTGACGGAAGTACCAAATATTTAACTTTATTTGGTATAAAAAACGTGTTTGTGATCATATAACAATCCTCATTTGCGCTTTCGAAAGCAGGTTTAAAATGAACTGTAAATGTTGAAAACCCCATCAAAAACTATCAAGCCAGTAAAAAAGATACAGATGTTTAAATATCTGCATAAATTATGCAAATGAGAACTAATTATAATTCTTTAAACCTCAATATAAAATTTAATATGTGTTTGATAAAGTTTCTACTATTATATTACCGGTATTAAGATATATGTGTCAGATGACAATATTAGCAGAAAATTATAAAATAATAGTGAAAGATGAGCTTAAAGTAAATGATTTGATGACCTGCAAGTTCCAATATGACGTCATCATAGAACATGAATATTTCAGCTAATTAAATTTTAAAACCTATAACTTCTTAACCGCTTGATATTTTTCCATGCAGTTTTCAACAGTCATTGCATATTATCAAGTACTTTCATTATATGTAATGGCCAAAACAATTGCCAGATAGTGTTAAATTGGTCTTTAATGTATTTATTAACAGGACCCCAAAAGCCCTTTTTAACTGTATCGCAAAGCTGATACCGTTTTTAGTCGGCGGTCGATGCATTGTATGTTTCTATTTTTAGAACAACAGTGTGGTTGCTGGCTGCCTCCATTTTGCACTATTATATCAACAGTTACTGTAGCCTACCACAGGGCCACAAAATATGGACACATTGGTTTTCTTGTAAATTGTATTTATACTTATACAGTCATGTCGGATGCCCGTGACCTCTGGGTTGACTTGTATGTGGGTTGTTGCTGCACCCCACAAATATGGACACATTGGTTTTCTTGCAAATTATGGCATTTATACTTATACAGTCATGTCGGGTGTCCGTGACCTCTGGGTTGACTTGGCCAAGTCTGTGGGGTGTTGCTGCACCCCACAAATATCGACACATCGGTTTTGTTGGTGAGGTTAATCCGTTATTTATAGTTATGCCGGGTGTCCATTACCTCTGGGTTGACTTGGCCAATTATGTGGGTTGTTGCTGCACCCCACAAATATGGACACTTTGGTTGTCTTGGTAAGTTTATTTATAGTCGTGTCGGGTGTCCATAATCTGGGTTGACTTGGCCGAGTCTGTGGGTTGTTGCTACACCCCACAAATATGGACACATTGGTTTTTCTTGGTAAGGTTATTTATAGTCATATCGGGTGTCCATAATCTGGGTTGACTTGGCCAAGTCTGTGGGTTGTTGCATACACACAAAATATGGACACATGGTTTTCTTGGTAAGGTTATTGTGTCCCCTGGACGAATGTCGGGGGATACTATGGGTTTGATGTCGTCACGCCCCGTCCGCTGCAGACACTCCTGTCCGGAATGGGTCACGTCCGCCTACGGTCAAGGTCACTGACTGTGGCTAAAAAAGATTGTTTATTGCGCAATTTTATCGTGTGACCTACATGTAGATGGGATGTTTTAAGTTTCATCATTTGTACCTTTGTACTTATGTAGGTTCTGCACCTGTCGGTAATCTCAATATTTTCAGCTCCTGTGCGACTTGTTTTTGTCCAAACTTGTGGTACTACATGAGTTGTGGGGTTTTTAGTCATGTGATTTTCTTAGCCAATAGACTCAGGCTGGCGGGCGGAAGCCATTTTACTGTAGCAGACATTTTATATTGGAAGCATGGAGCTTTTATCCATAATATTGTCTATTCTTATCAGTATACTTGTCATATTGTTACTAATTTTTATATCATTGCTCTTTATAGGAGTAACATTATTCATTGTGTCTAGAAAATGGAGTAAACTATTTAATAGATGGAATTGTGACCTACAATAGTGAAAACATGGCCACAGGATTTGTGAGCTCTAGTTACAGTTTTAGACAGATACTATCATGGCTTCTTTTCAATAACATTACTGCTGATATAATTACAGTACCGATAACTACTACTGATCAGCGACCTAGTTTTGGCTTTCAAATATATTCTGTTTCCGATGTGGGAAAAACTTTAAGTTTCTGTGAATCATGTGGCATTCCTGTGCAATGGAGGTTTGATCTACCAAGATGGTGATCGAATATATCATAATATGACAGAAATAATGTGTCAATTTGGTAAGTTGATCTCCATTGCTTGTTATCACAGTCTTGATACATCTAGTGTTGGTTGCAATAGGACATCAGCTTTGCTCATTGTTCGATTTTGTTGTCGCCAAACAGTTAGCTACAGGGCTGCTTCTGATTCCTAGTATGTTATAATGAACCAAATGGCATCACATCAGGATATTGTAAATTCTGAGCTGAATTTCCAATTTCTCTCTGATACACGAGTCACATGTGGAGTGGCATTAGCTGCATGGCTGCTTCTGATTCCTATTAGAACGGCACCACATCAGGATATTGAAATTCAGAGCTGAAGTTCCAATTTCTCTCTGATACATGAGGATTCATTGTTTAAGTTACAAGTCGTTGAGTCATGCATGATGTGGCTTTACAATTAAATCTCCCCCGAAAATACACATTGCAAGATTGTTCTTGCTTTTTCATGTTTCCTTGTGTATTTGACTTTAAGACACCTGGAATTGATTGTTAAGAGCTAGTACTGTCTTTGAGTTTCATGTATTATATGCTATATAGTTCTTGTTAATGCACAGTTTTAAACATTTGATATAATTTCACAATTTTGACGAAAATCGCGTTTATTTTTCACAATTTTGGCGAAAATCGCGCTTATTTTTCTCAAATTCAGTGACCCCCGGGGACTCTTTACACTTTCTGGGGGGGGGGGGGAGCGCTGACCCTGTGTTAGCGGGCATGGGTCATGTTCCCAAAATGGCGAAAATAAACCCTGATCGATAGGGCTCTGTTTTTTGTTTCAGGGGACAGCTTATGATTCATCATTTAATACGGGGTACAGGTATAAATACATGTACATCAATGTGAATACAGTCCTATACAAAATTGTCTGAGCCGTTACAGGACATTCGGTCTGGTAAACTTGAATTTTTACCAGACCCGGTCGGACCAATATTTACCACACCAAAAAAAAATTGCATTGACAAATATAACTATAACTACTATATAACTATAATACTTCTCAGCATTTCAGTCAAGTAATGCAAATTTCAATGGAAAACGAGCAGTTGTCATACCACAAAAGTCGGTTTTGGAAAGTAAAAAAAAAAAATACCGTAATTATTCTAATAAATGCCCGGGCATGCATTTATTAGAATCACCACTGTTTCCAAAGTCAAAGGTGGGTGTCCACTACCTCTGGGTTGATTTGGCCAAGTATGTGGGTTGTTGCTCACACCCCACAAATATGGACACATCGGTTTTGTTGGTACGGTTATTTATAGTCATGTCGGGTGTCCATTACCTCTGGGTTGACTTGGCCAAGTATGTGGGTTGTTGCTGCACCCCACAAATATGGACACATTGGTTTTCTTGGTAATGGTTATCTACAGTCATGTCGGGTGTCCATTACTTCTGGGTTGACTTGGCCAAGTATGTGGGTGTTGTTGCACCCCACAAATATGGACACATTGGTTTTCTTGGTAAGGTTATTTATAGTCATGTCGGGTGTCCATAATCTGGGCTGACTTGGCCAAGTCTGTGGGTTGTTGCTACACACCCCACAAAATATGGACACATCGATTTTTTTGGTACGGTTATTGTGTCCTCTAGATTCTGTGTTCTGTGGAGTGTGGTCATGACATATAATTTGTGTACTGTATAGTCATGTCGGTTATCCATGACTGAGTTGATCTGATTTCAGCCCGAGGAAATGAGGAAAGCAAACTATAGTTACTTCACAGAGTTTGTGTTTCAATGTCGGTCATTGTTACCTATGTAACTAACATAATATGATTGTTCATATACTGAATACTGAATAGATGTGTGATAGATGCTTCACTGACTGAATGTCAAACAGTGTAGACACTGATCAGACTGCGCATCCGCTCAGGCTGATTTGCGCCTACACTGGTCGCATAGGCCATGATAAATAGTGTCAGAATATAATAGGGTAAATTCGGTATACAGAAATGAGGAAAGCAAACTATAATTACTTCACCGAGTTTGTGTTTCAATGTCAAGGTCATTGTTATCCATGTCACTAACATAATATGATTGTTCATATACTGAATACTGAATAGATGCGTGATAGATGCTTCACTGACTGAATGTCAAACAGTGTAGACGCTGATAAGACTGCGAATGCGCAGACTGATCTGCGCCTACAATGGTTGCATATGTCCGAATATAATAGGGTAAATACGGTATACCTAAATGAGGAAAACAAACTATAATTACTTCACCGAGTCCAACGACCGAAAAAATGACATTTTTTTAATCATTTTTTTTTGCCTACCAGGCCGGCAGGCCATTTGACATTTGATTCCGCGGAATTACTTTTTCTAAATATAGCCTCGTCCCCACCCACTCATTGCCTCGTACGGGGGTGAGACCACTAATTCCGCGGAATTCTTGTTTTTAATATAAATCGGCTATAGATTAGTTCATCAAAGAATGATGAGTCTTAAATTGGTCTTTATTGTATCACCACCACGCCAGCTACACCTTGTTTGTCATCGTCGATAACCAGTTCCTTATGTCCGATCTTCACAATAATTTGCATATGCATTTATATCGATGATGCAAAGTGAAAATGGGTCACGTCCGCCCAAGGTCAAGGTCACCGTGGCTAAAAATAGACTGACAAAGTGGCAGTTGGGGCATCCGTGTTCTATGAATATGTTTTCTAGTTTCGTTCAAATTTTGTTTCCAATGAGGTGGTGGGGGAGGGAGAGAGCAGAGTGATAAATTGCAGTCGTGGTCGACTGTCATTCAGATTATTTTTATTTTTGAGCTAATGTTAACGCTTTTTGTCTGTCCGTCCATCGTCAGTAAACTTATTCAATTTCAAACATCTCGTGAACCACTTGGTCTATGCTAGCCAAACTCCACAGAGTCCTTTGGTGAAGTATTTTCAAATTTGATAGAATGGTCGCGAACCGATGAACGGATTTTGACGAGCTTTTGTAGGAATGATTGACCCGTCCCACCCTACTGGCTCCTTCAGAATGGCGGCCCCGGGGTAAAAAAATGGGCGGGGCCTGTGTGATAAATTGGGGTCAAAATTACTTCTTTCTTTTTTCTCTTTTTGTGGGAGGTTGGAGGGAGCCAGGGAGTGCAAATTAACGGAGGATTCTTACTTATAGGTTGGGAGGTAGGAGGGAGCAGTGAAGGCTAATTTAACGATCGGCATTCATCCTTACCGGAAAGCCGACCTACATGGTTTGGCTCTCTGGTACCGTATTGGCCTCTGGTACTTGAGAACTAAATTTCTGTTATGCTCCAGTAAGAAGTAATAAGCTTATAGCTAATCATGTTACTTTGGGGCAAGAGCTAAGTGACTCTGGGTGGCATGGACCTGGCACCAGGTCAGGATATTCTAATTTCAGGGCTGAATATATAGTTTATGTTGGCCCGGCCTTACATGACCCTGGCTGTTGATAGGCCGTTAAACACCAATAATCAATCAATCAATCGTACAGACTGAAAAACAAACTGCTCTTTCTTATACTTTTTTGGCCTTAATGAAGTCTGAAGATATCTGTTCGTACCACTATGTACAGTATTCAAAATTTCTCTCATTTTTACAGGTTAAATGCGGGATAGTCCATCCCGTTGGCCCGGCCTTACATGACACCAATAATCAAATCAAATCTTACTTTATATAGGAATTCTACACCTGCTTCGGCCCTTTTGTACCTTTTTTTCTCTTTGGATCGGCTGGTAATTGAGAGTTGAAAGAGGTTCTTGCCAATTTAAAAAGTAGTAAGAGATTAGTACTGATAGTGTCACCCAGGTGAGGTGAATTTACTGCTTTTGGGAGGGGGCTTAGTGATCTGGTGTGATAGGACCTGGCATCAGATCAGGATTTTTCTGATTTCAGGGCTGAATGTATATTTTATTTATTATAAACATTGAGCTCTGATTTTGGAATCTTCCCCCCATTAGTACAGTCTCAGTGTCTGTGCTACAGGTAATGTGGGTTTAGTACTGAACCCATAAACCCGGCCTTAAATGACCTTAGCTGTTGATAGGCCGTAAAACCCCAACAATCAATCAAACAATCAATTTTTGTCACAATTGGGTCATTACGTTTTGATATTACATTACAAACATTTTTTATAAGATGTACACTTTTTTTTCAGGTGCCTCACAGAGGCATATAAGTTCAAAAGTACCATACCATTCTATGGATTAAAGCTTATTTTAATTTACCATTTTCCATGTATATCTTACTGTATCTGGAGTGGATTTGCTTCGCCGCATCATCGCATGCTGGGTAAAAGATAATTGCTAAAAATAGTTCAAATTTGGCAGGAGACGGCACTTTATTTATATGTTTTTCTTATCATTTTCTAGAAAACTATTAATATGTCATGCAATTTTATTGGAATTGCATCATTACGATGCAATTCCAATGAAATTGGATGACATATTTTGCTGATATTTTCATCACTAGCGTGCAAATAGTTGAGCAACAAATGCGCATTACATTGCACCAATCAAGTTATGACCTTTACCGGATGGACTTGGCCATTTCACCATTAAGGTCGTGACCTTGACTTACTTTTCCCATTGTATGCCATTTTTTTATGCAGTACGCCCTTGTGACGATGCTGCCGAATAGTCAAGCTTCACTGTTCTCCAACTTCCCCTGTTAAACAGTTTATGGTAGGAAATGTTAGTTATGATTGTTTTTTACTTTTAGCAGGATCTCCCGGTGATGCCCAAACGAGGCACACCTGGCATTTTTCACGCTACATGTATGTAAGGGATTTGTACCAATGAAATCGGCATACACAGTCATTGTGTCCATGATATTACAATTTCATCGGCTCTGTATACATGTACGAGGGGCATTCCAGAAATATTGAGACTTGTCCTAACATAATCGTATTGGTGTCAAATATCTATTCTTAAGAACAGATATTTCGGCATATTAGCTACCAGATTTTAAAATGATGAAATGTTTGATAAAATGGAACACTAATTTAGACGTTGCTATAGCAACCCTATAACACTGGAGTGGGGGAGGTGTAATTTAGAATTGGAATTGCTGCTCCTCAAGTGTTCTTTCTTATGACTGGTAATATCCAATTTATCACAAGTCCATGTGCATGTCAAATGACGCTGTACACGGGCACATACAACATATCGACGTCATATCTGCTTTCGTTAGCAGTTAAACCAGCAATCGTTGCCAAATATAAAATGTAAGGAAAATGACGTCGAACAATTCATAAGAAAGTCGCGCGATAATTAAATTTTGTTTTAATTAGAGTAGATACATGGACGGTCAAACATTGGAAGTGATAAACAGACTATCTGTGAAATCATTCATTTTAACGTGTACTCAAAGGTTTAGAAGGCACAACCATTTTAGTGAATGACATGCAACATCTGTGCTCCATTTGAAAACAGCACCCAGTTTGTAAAAGTTGTCAGTCGGGCGTGGTTGGTCCCGCCATACATGCCGAGTTTCACTCATGATGCGCGCGTCCGAAATGATATGTTTTCGAAAATGTAAAAGTTTTACTATCAATGCCTCATTTTACTATCAATGCCTCGTGGGGATCGATATGCGGGCTGCGGCCTACTAGTCTGATGTAGCGAGGCACTTGGAAGCCGATAAGGGTTTTGTAGATTAATAGAATCTACGTTGGGGTTCGTAGTTAGAAAAGGGAAATCCCAGACGTGCGTTGCTATGCTCGGCACACGAGATGACATATAAGGCGAGGCTGGAATTCCCCGAACACCGAACCCCAATATTGATTATTTTCGATGTTTTTCAAAACGCATTTCAGCATTTCTAGGATTTAAATTACCTTAATGATTTGGGATGCACCATGGCAAAACAGGCTTGTGGCCTATTCGACAGTGCATCTGCGTAGTCTGATCAGGGTCTACACTATACACTGTTCGCGATTCAGTCGTAGAAGCTTTCGTGGAGGTTGGGAGGGCAGGCGGCCCTTAACGATAGGATTCATCCTTTCCGGTATCCAGAGCTACATAGTTCGGCCCTGTCATAAACTTGTAACCGCGTATGAAGAGTCGAAACAGGTTATACCTTTTAAGTTTTATAAGAGTAGTAGGATCGTTTGATTGGTCCATCCTATTACTCTTATGGGATGGGGTTAAGTGATTAAAAAATGGTGTGGTGAGGACCTGGCACCATGTCTGGTTGATGCTAGTTTCAGGACTGAATATATATGTATTTATTTGTCCCACCTTACCACAATTGAGATGTTTCTACGCAGGTTATTAGAAGCAGACATGATTCAGACATTATGGTGGGACAAATAAGTTAATGCACGGTTCTTCAGTCTGTACGATCGCGAACGCTCGTGAATTATCTCGTACATACTGATTGGGAGGTAGGAGGGAACAGCGAAGGGTAATTTAACGATCGACATTCATCTTCACCGGAATGCCGACCTACATGGTTTGGCCCTCTTGTACCATTTTGGCCCCTGGTACTTGAGAGCTAAATCCTGTTATGCTCCAATAAGAAGTAATAAGCTTATAGCTAATCATGTTACTTTGGGGCAAGAGCTAAGTGACTCTGGTGTGGCATGGACCTGGCACAAGGTCAGGATATTCTAATTTCAGGGCTGAATATATAGTTTATGTTGGCCCGGCCTTACATGACCCTGGCTGTTGATAGGCCGTTAAACACCAATAATCAATCAATCAATCAATCAATCGTACAGACTGAAAAACAAACTGCTATTTCTTATACTTTTATGGCCTGAATGAAGTCTGAAGATATCTGTTCGTACCACTATGTGGTACAGTATTCAAAAGCAAAAGTACCGGTGCATGGATGAGCAGTGGGGTGATAACGACCGTACCTGCGGGTTTAGATGAGTCACTTGTGAGGTGAACCCTGCAAGTCGCGAAATTCCCCACAAGTCTACCCTGTACTCATGACTCACCCCACAAATATGTTGGGGATAATTGTATTTCACCCCACCTTGATGGACCCCACATGCACCTCACAAGTACCATTTGTACATGGACATTTAACCCCACATAAAGACCATCACCACACATTCATGGACATGAAGGTGCACCTCACAAGTACCATTTGTACATGTTGGCACCCCACAAGTCGAAAACCCCGCAAGTACCCTCTCATGAGTACGTCCGTCCGTCCGTCCGTCCGTCCGTCCTTCCTTCACAAAACTTTAACGCTCTGGTAAATGTCTCATAATTTCTCCATCGATGTACCGATCTGCTTCATATTTCCTATACACATTGCTCTAATGGTCCTCTATCGCCATGTCCAAATCCACGTTTATTCTCACGCGACAATCCCATGGTCAAGGTCACATACTTGGTGCTTCAAAAACTTTAACGCTCATGTAATTATCTTATAATTTCTCTTTCCATTCACGGATCAGCTTCATATTTCATATAAGCATTGCTCTAATGGTCCGCTACCGCCCTGTGCCAAATCCACGTTCGTCCTGCCCCCGCCAAGCCCAGGGTCAAGGTCAAATACTTGGTGCTTCAAAAACTGTAACGCTCAGGTAAATATCTTATAATTTCTGTTTTCTTTCACGGATCAGCTTTATATTTAATATACGCATTGTTCTAATGGTCCTCTACCGCCCTGTGACAAATCCACGTTCGTCCTGCCCCCGCCAAGCCCAGGGTGAAGGTCACATACTTGGTGCTTCAAAAACTTTTAACGCTCAGGTAAAATAAAAATTTGACTTGGAATTTGGCCTCATTTATTATCAAAGCGATATGTGGGGCATCCGTGTTCTATGAACACATTTTCTAGTTTTACTTATTTATACTAATGAAATGCGTCACCTGAAAAAAATAATATTTTCGACAAATTATAAAGTATCATCATTGCACAACAAAAACTAAATACAGAGAATAAATAGTAATGTCCGTTAATATTTTAAGGAAACACGGTTATCGCCCGATATCGGTGTGAAAATTCTCGTTATCCTATTTTCGAGCTCCCAAGTGTATGCTAGGGGGTCCTGGTGCATGCCCACCCCCCCCCCAACCCTCCCACGGTAAAGATTTTGAAATCTAGATGTCCGGAAAAGTTATATCAAACATAAACTCACTGATGTCGGGGAGGGGGCCTGAAAATATTTACGGACGTTAAATTATTTTTCTGAATTTATTTTTGGGTATGGAATTATCATACTTTTCAATCTGTTGAATATATGATTTTTTCCTGTTGCGCATTTTATTAGTATAAATAATTAAAAAAATACCACGCCTCATTTGCATATGAAAATAGCCTGATACCACCGCGCGTCACTATCAGTAAAATAAATATTAATAAATGATTATGGCTTTATAGCGTCCACTCGTAATTGTTAGAACTGGTGGAATATTGACGCAATTATACACTTATTTAATTCCTATAAAGAACAGTTTGTGCCTACAGAGTGGGCATGTACCTTTAAATTGAGACTCCAGCGGGTGGTAAACTGTGATCTATGTAAACCCCGTGGCTGAACGGCGGTGTGAGGTGCAACCCCTGACCCCCCCCCCCCTCCCTCCAGATCCGCCCCTGAGTAGTTGCAAATTTGCATGTGTATTGAAAGGAAGCATCTCGCAGTTGATTGGTCTAGAGTTGACCTCTATATAGCAGTGCATGGTAATGTCTATTGATATTAAGACACGTAGATATAACGATGGAAGAAGGGGTTTACACTTGTGAGCAGTGTGACACCAGATCAAGATTGTGCAACATCACTATGTATGCAACTTGAAATGAATAATATCACTTAAATATAGATTTATATATTGATGTACAAACTACAGTACATGTCTATTTATCCATTGCATGTCTGCGGATGCTGTTGATTAATATTGACACAGAAAACAAACAAGTATCAGTATTGCTGTGTCAATATGGAGCAACTGCTTATGTTTTTGATTGGACAATTATGTCGTGGCCACCAGGTAGGTTACAGTAAATAACAAATAACAACAGTTCTAACACTCAACAAGTCATGTTTGATAACCTCACTAGTTCATCAGGTACCAGTGTTGTACGGAGTGCACCCTCTAGGCTCTAGTTAGGCTTTACTTAACAATAGTATCAATACGTCAGGATTCCGATTAAATACACTCTAAGAAACGTTATAGTAGAGTAGGTATTAGTGCAACAATAGACGATGATTAGTATATGGAGTAGCAGTGAGAGGGAAGCGATTCCTTGACAGTTCGAAACAACAGTAAAAGTATGTTTACATTAGTGACGGCGTAGCAACGGTGTCGTAGCAGTAGACGAAAGGTACTTCGTATCAAACTCGTAATGTACTACGTTCACCGCAGTGGTAAGTATAATTGTACATAGTTATAATATGTATCTTATGTCCACAAGGCGTAATTAGTTATGAAATAGTTGGAGATGTCGAGTTTCGGTTCTGTCGAGTAATGGTTTTACATTAGGAGAGCGGTGTAATCGCTTGGCTTGACTGCCAATCGCACTTGTATTTATAACATTCTGCGCAAGATGCGGCCAGTCGCACAGATGCGATCACCAATCAGATTGTCGGTCGCATTTGCGACTAACCGATCTGATTGGCTGAAATCTCCTATGCGGCTGCGCGTCCGCCATCTTGGAAAAGTTTATAAACACAAATGACATAAAACATGGAATGTAAACTAAACAAGGAAATGACTATATGCGGTCAAACTATAATGTGAACCCCAGTGAACAGTGGAATAAATTAACACCAAGAAAGGTATCGAACAGTGTGTAGATCATGGTAGTCGCATGGAAAATAGGGTCAGTCGCATCTGTAACTTTGCGGTTCCCAAACTTGAGGGTCGACATGGAATTTCACATGTATGCAATAATACAACGGTAAGTGGAAATAGTGGGGATTAAAGTGAATAAGTGGGGATTAAAAAATTGTTAAAATAACGTCATTACATAATCCAAGATGGCCGCCGTCTAAAAATAGCACAAATTCTACAAAAGAAAACTCAAGAACCGCCAACTTGATTTCAACAAAACTTGGTAGGAATGATCGATGTACAATGCTCTTTCAAAGTTGTTAAAATGTTGACCCCGGGGTCCAAAATGGGTGTGGCCCGTGGGGTTAAATTGGGGTAAAATTTTATTTTCGATCGAATATGGTCATGTTATATATAAAATCGAATGTATCAACGAGGCGATCGCTCTGGTGCATTTTTTGTCGAAATCGGATAGTTATGTCATCCAAGATGGCCGCCAAAAGGTCGTTCTGTTATTAGAGATTTCAAAATTCTTCTGCACATGAACCGCTTGGCCCATGGTAGCCAAATTTAAAAGTTATGGGTGAAGCCTTTTCAGATTTGTTAGAATGGAGGTCATCGCTAATCCAAGATGGCCGCCGTCTAAAAATAGCATCAATCTTAAAAAATCTTCTCATGAACCGCTAGCCGAATTTCGACGAAACTTGGTAGGAATGATCGATGTACAATGCTCTTTCAAAGTTGTTAAAATGGTGACCCCGGGGTCAAAAATGGGCGTGGCCCGTGGGGTCAAATTGGGGTCAAATTTTATTGTTGACCGAATATGCTCATGTCATATATGAAATTGAAGGTATCGACGAGGCGATTGCTCTGGTGCAATATTTGTTGGAATCGGATGATTATGACATCCATGATGGCCGCCAAAAGGTCCATTTATTCTAGATTTTTAACGTCTTTTTCTCAGGAACCACATGGCCGATACTGGCCAAACTTCATAGTAAGTCAAGATCCTTGCGTGAAGCATTTTCAGATTTGGTAAAATGAGTCCTCGCTTAATCCAAGATGACCGCCATCTAAAAATAGCACAATTTCATGAACTCAATGTCATATTCTCCTCCGGTGTTCATGGAGTCAGGTGAGCAAATTAGGGCCATCATGGCACTCTTGCTCTTTTATTTATGTCGTGGTCACAAGATAATTTAGGTTGTGGCCACTAGATAATTTAGTTGTGTGTTTCTTATATTTATGTTTTGTTTTTATTTATCTCGTGGCCACCTGATTTATGTCGTGGCCACAATACATTTCGATGTGTTTTGTTTTATCTAAGTCTTGACCACGAGATAAATAAAAAAAACACATGTCCCCTCCATGCTTCCGTACAAACCTACCGGTTTGGTGTTTTCGGCCATGTTGAAGGCTCTCTATATATGTATATACTGTGATTGCTCTCTCTATACATGTGATTTGACGGCTCTGTTCTGTTTAAATATGGCATATCTGTGCAACTATAAATCATATTAACCTGAACCTTGCAATGCTTGTTTATCATTATCCATACTTTCATATACATCCAACACATGTCGTCCGCGTGCCCAAGGTCAGGGTCAAAGAACTGGAAGGTTGATTAGCCTAACTAGACCGGCTAACTACGTATACTTTACTAATCTGTAGCGGATTTCTCCAAAATCTATTCCAGCTAAGTGCACTTTGAGGGAGTAATTATTTATTTCTACTGAAATCATATAAAATAATCGTCTTTTAATTGTTTTGATGGCTAAGATTATTTATGATTTATGTAGTGTAGTTAATACATGATCACAGCTATTGTTTTGATTAAAACTAGTTTATTTAATGAAATAAAACAGTAATGTATGAATAAATTGAAAAATAACCCGTATCAGATTGCAATTACCTAGATTAGAGATTGTGGTGAAATCCGTTAACATGATATGCTCACGAGAGACAAAAGGAATGGACCCACATCGCAATAGTGACCACTGTAGACCCTAAACAAAGCACATTAGCAGTGACATCCGATACAGACAAATGCTTAGACATTGTGTTCACAATAAATCAATCAATCACTCAGGAAACAATCAGCCAGTCAATAAATCTATTACCCAGCCAGTCAGTCAAGTACGCAGCCAATCAATTACCCAGGCAGTCAGTCAATTAAGCAGCCAATCAATCAACCAATCAATCACCCAGGCAGTCAATCAATCACCCAACCAGTCAATCAATCACCCAACCAGTCGATCAATCAATAAAACAATCAATAAATCAGTCATATGACCAGTGTATATCCTGATCATGTAGAACACTCCTGCTGGCCGATAGTAATCCCCATTGTTCGCTTGATGATCAACGGATGGCTGTAATTGAACGACGAACACTGTACACCCTGATCAGACTACACGACTGGGTTGGTCAGTTTCGTCAACACTGTTTAAACTGTCCAATCGATAATGAAGGTGACCGACTTGATAATTAGTAATTTCAGCCCGGCTCTGGTGTAACCGCCCTGATAGCATCGCCGAGTTTCGTCGATATGCATTGGAAAATCAAATCCTATTTTCTGTAGATGACGTCGAAATATTGATTTAAAAAAATATAGCTCATGCAGACTTTTTAAATAGTCCGCTTATCCGCGCTCTGATTTTAGTCAATTTTACATTCACTCATATCAGTCGTACGTTTAAGGGAAGTATAGGGATGGATTGTAGCCTAGGGGTTGGAACACCTGACTTCCAATCCGTAGGTTGTGGGTTCAAACCTCGCCTTAGACATCAACACTACTTTCATAGTATGTCCATCCCACTTGTCTGTCGAATGAAACTTTAAACTATGGTCTCCATATGACCCTAGCTGTTTGTGGGACCTTAAACTACGTTTAAACTATGACTGAAAGAAACTTGAAAATTCAAGGAAAGATCTTGAAAATTCGAGAAAAGATCTTGAAAATTCAAGAAAGTATCTTGAAAATTCATGAAATTATCTTGAAAATTCACGAAAAGAACTTGAAAATTCAAGAAAGTATCTTGAAAATTCAAGATCTTGAATAAATGCAAATAAAAAAAAAGAGTGAAGTGGAAATGGGCTTCCGTAGAAACCGGCTGATGAATTTAACACACAAAGATAGCCAGCCCAGTTGGCCTCTCCATGTGTCATATAGGGTACAATATTGGGACAATGTTCACATAAATGTTATGCATTTATCCCATGAGTTCTGAACATTTCGACGTCAGTTTTGGAAAATATTGCATTTTTTCCAAATAAATATCGGCGAAAATCGACAATGAGATAAGTAAGGGAGGTAATTCTATAGGCTGGCTCATGTCATCGTTCATGTCATAAAACGCATTCCATGCATTTCATTACTACATATATATGTTTGCAACTTGCTACAGCTTCTACGTACATAGTGGAACCCTTCTAAACCGGACACCCTGTGAGGTTTCCAGTGTGTCATGTTTGCCGTATATGAGCACCTCAGAACAATTGAGACACGCCATGCGATTTTGTACCTTCGGGAATCTGCTTAATTTCACGAAATACGTTTACAAAATTTACAATAGTTTCCGTAAATGGCGTCGAAAGTTGACAAACCTTGTCACGCCTCTCAGCCTGTATATAAAAAACACGCCATATTCCACCATTGATGTCGATATTATTAAATGTGTGATTAGTCTAGACACAGGCCAGCCTGCGAATCGCAGTTGTATCCGGGTCTATAATGTTCACGTAATTCACGTAATTCATGTAATTCAAACCCAGCCCGTCTCTGCAGGTTGGCAGTAAGTCATTCACTCTTCACGTAAAACGCCTATCAATCAGTCCACACCACACCTCTACGTGTTTATAATTATTTCCATTGGTTTCATACCCGTTTGTCTCCGATGACATGTCTGTCCATGATAGCAAATCATACAAACATGCATTTGATTGGTCATGTGCCTGGTTTACAGTGGCATATATATAAACCATTCACGTGATCATGTTCCTACATGTAATGAAGCATTGCTGAACACTAAAATACGACGTAGATCCTGATCACGTCAACTTCACTAGGGGTTTGCCATCAAGTTCATCAAGTGCTTTCCCGGTTAGGCAGCTCGCTATATTATCATTCATCTAATGGAGACGATCATCATGTATAGCCAAGCATGTTTCTTTTAACAAAATTTTAATATATAAATCAGCAGTGCTATGCTTAGCAAATACCCCGTATCGTAATGCAAGACGGAAGACTAATTCAAATGACCCGTATGTTTCGTAGCAGAGACGTAACACTTCAAATACACCGAATAATCCAAATACGACACGTAACACTGCCAATACTTCTCCGTGTCGTTCGTGTCAGAATACGCAAGCGGACGACTAGACTGGACAGGACTGAATGCAATAGGCCGATTTTCATGCTGAGTAGTATATAAGAGTCAAAATGACACCACCACTCTGTGGAAGCCACCGGCTATGCGCGGTGACTCCCATAGGGACGTGGTATCATGTTTGACTCTTATATGCTACTTGGATTTTCCCCCACTGTTCACACGGTATGGATGAGAAAATTGAAAATTATTTTTCAGCAACCGCAAGACCATATAATTCCTCGACTGGATGAGAAGTTATTACACCCTATTAGAGATAAGAAATCCATAAGTTATACTCAGTATATGTAATCACACAATAGTTCTAGTTAATTGCGCGTGGTTGAAGACAGGTAGTCACGAGAGGTGTCATCGTACCGGTATTTACGAGTAAAGCAAGCATCACCGGGCATGGATGAGAAGAGGGTCCGTTTCGCCTATCCCATGTAGGCATTGCGGGGTAGGGACCAGATCCGAGTCATTGATATGTCCATCATGCGGTGGCACTCGCGCTACTCATCGACTGGTTAGCAAGGGATTGCGTGCTCGCAAGCATGATCGTTTAGTAATAATTCAAATCAGAAAGTTAGAAAGATAGAACCGATCTGATGTGTAGTTTTTGTCCCGTAAGACTATTTTGCCGAGGTTATTTGTCGGGCATTGTCACTACACCACCGCTCGTTATATCGGCAGTTTAACGGCGGTCGGATAGGAACGCTCCTTAGTACACACACACACAACCATCAAGATAGTTATGAAACATAAACCTGGAGATAAAAATTACCTGTTCACAAACCGCCGATGTATTTGTTTTGTCTATTGGTTTAACCATATGCACCAAAGTATCGAGGCGATCTATATATGAGAGAGGTGACTGCGGCACACGGTAACACGATTACTTCCCGGTACGGACAGTTTTCGGTTATCGATAAGTATCGTGGCCGGTGGGTGACATAATCACGGTGGTGTAACGGGGGCCGAAAAAGTGTTATGTTCCGTATGGAGGGGCTAATGGTAGAGCTGGACTGTATGGTGAAGGGATCTCACCCCCCCCCCCCACCCCCACTGCAGACACGCGAATAAGTATATCACGTCCCGAGCCGGGCAAGGAGATTTTTTCTCTTGTCGGCCCTCCCCTCTGTGACGAGTTTTTTACGTCTGTGAGAGGTTCAACTTTGTTGAGGCACGCGCCTTTAAATCCTGATATCTAGACATCTCCTCCACTACCAATTCAAATTCAGCGTCTGATATATTGTTATCGGCTAAAGCTTTAGACACGATAACGTCGATGCTGTTTTTCTTAGACATTGCGAGAACCGCTATTCGACCGTGCTTTCTGCTCTTATTTACTAGTTTTCTACCCACTAATCTGGCAGTCATACAGAGCAGCCCAGCCACAGTGGCTACCCCGCTCAAAGATCCAGCAACAGGCACAGCCATGACTGTGGACAACAAGACCACGCTTCCAGCCCCACCCATTATAGAAACGGACGATATCAAGGTGCTCACCCCCTCCGCTATATTTGTAGCTCGTCTATATATTTTAGCATTTACCCTCCGAGTTTCCCCCTCTTGTTTTAGAATCTGCTGTATCTCGACGATATTTTCCAACCTGAAGTTTGACGGGGTCAAACTCCTAGCCCCCAATTCCAATGCTCGATTGGGTGTTGCAGATTTTGGTTGTAGGTTCAACGGTATTAAATGTTCACTCGTCATAAATCAAGTTCAATTAACAATGTTACAACAGTGGAAGAACTCGCTGGGTCAGCGATTTGCGTAACAAAGTTAATAACACTATCTTCGGAAGGTCTAATTGGATTATCACCGACGAACAAAACCACCGCTGACCTCTGTCCAGCGAGTTTAGTGACTCCAATCGCCCGTTCTTCCCCATCCAGTACGAGATTTACGGTGACCGCGGCCACATATTTACACTTAAAATTAACCGAGCAGACCGCCATTCGTAGAAGTGTCCGGGAGTTGTCATGACGTATTCCCCATATCTATTGCTCGGCGTTGTCGCCAAATGAATATTCATAGGTCCCCTCATTCAATGGGCCCCGCTCCTCAGCCCAAACTGTTATGACACGTTTTTGTGGTTGCAATACACGTATCTGCGCAACCACTGCACCAACTTCCGCAATCGCTGTATGGGCCTCAGAGCGAACCCTCCCAGAGACTTCCTCAAGGGCTTTTTGAGCGCCTTTACGAACTCGATTTAGTTTATCGGAATCTTCCATAAGCTCCGTATGGACCTTTTCCCGAAATTCGGTTATTTTTCCGCCTAGTTCAGTAAGTGCTGCATGATCCTCTTCCCCAACTTGAATTATTTTTCCGCCGAGATCCTTAAGTCCTGTATGTGCCTTTTCGCGAACTTGTGCAGTCGCCGTCAGGACGTCTACTCTAAGCTGTGCTATACTCCTGTGAATCTCGGCCGCGGCCGCCGACATAGTTCTATTGATCAGTGATATGGTTTTTCCGGTAGTTAAAAAATCACCTGTGGGGTTGGATCCGGAGTTGTCAATAAATTGGAAGAACTACCTGGTCCGTATATACAAGTATGAGTTTATATAGCAGTTCGGCCGTGACCACGAGCGTACATCGACATAGGCAGGTATATCGATATAAGCAATGTCGACATAACGCGAATCGACTGTACTCATAATGTTGGTTGTTATAAATTCTATGACGAACTTGAGTCTAATTCTTTGAATTAATTTGAAATTTCTAGGACGACCGAAATCGGGTAATAGTTCTTCAACTCTCTCGCTTGATCATCAAGAATAGAGACCGTAAATTCGTAGATATGTCTCGATTCCAAAACTTTCATCTCGAGACATGGGAAGTCTAAGGTCACAGTCTCCCCAAAGAAACAATCACTGGCTTGCACGGTTTGCAGTACTGTGCTGGGAGATCCGTCTAACGGGTTGTACGATGTGTTCACCCGATCCAGGTGCACCCTGAGGGTTTTCGTGAATGCGAAGTCCACGGGAACGTCAACGATGTGCTCACCAGAGACAAACAATCCATTATTAGCGGAGTATGTCTCTCTAAACCCGAGTCGTGTACCCAACGTCGGGGAGATCCTTACCCAGTTGTCTGGGCCGATGGTCATTGTTGCGAGCCCGGTAGCCTTCGATACTGTGAGGTTGACTCTACCGTCAAGCTCTGCGGTGACAAAATCTGTGAGCTGTCTAAATCTCCACAGTCTGGGAGGCAGCTTTACACCTACTTGGCGTCCATCCTTCACATATCCAAACTCTTCGCTCTTCCCCACATTCTCCCATCAAACCGTGAAGGTGATTGATCTGAGGCCTACCCGGCGTTTTCCACAGCAGTTGTCGATTGACTTCTGAAGTTCACAACTCTCTTGTTATGCCCCCGCCACCGAATGGTGAGGGGGGCATATAGTGTTAACGGCGTCCGTACGTACGTAACGTACGTACGTCCGTACGTCCGTACGTACGTACGAAACCTTAACGTTGGGTAAATGGCATATTATTTATGTTTCCTTGCTCGGATCTGCTTCACATTTTACACACGCATTGCTCCAATGGTCCTCTACCGCCCTGTGACAAATCCACATTCGTCCCGCACCAGCTAAGCCCAGGGTCAAGGTCACAGACTTGGTGCGTTCGAAACCTTAACGCTGGGTAAATGGTTTATAATTTATGTTTCCTTGCTCGGATCTGCTTCACATTTCACAAACGCATTGCTCCAATGGTCCTCTACCGCCCTGTGACAAATCCACATTCGTCCCGCCCCCGCTAAGCCCAGGGTCAAGGTCACAGACTTGGTGCGTTCGAAACCTTAACGCTGGGTAAATGGTTTATAATTTCTGTTTCCTAGCTCGGATCTGCTTCACATTTCACACACGCATTGCTCCAATGGTCCTCTACCGCCCTGTGACAAATCCATATTCGTCCCGCCCCCGCTAAGCCCAGGGTCAAGGTCACAGACTTGGTGAGTTTGAAACCTTAACGCTGGGTAAATGGTTTATAATTTCTGTTTCCTTGCTCGGATCTGCTTCACATTTCACACACGCATTGCTCCAATGGTCCTCTACCGCCCTGTGACAAATCCACATTCGTCCCGCCCCCGCTAAGCCCAGGGTCAAGAAGGTCACAGACTTGGTGCGTTCGAAACCTTAACGCTGGGTAAATGGCTTATAATTTCTGTTTTCTTGCTCGGATCCGCTTCACATTTCACACACACATTGCTCCAATGGTCCTCTACAGCCCTATGACAAATCCACATTCGTCCCGCCCCGCTAAGCCCAGGGTCAAGGTCACAGACTTGGTGCGTTCGAAACCTTAACGCTGGGTAAATGGCTTATAATTTCTGTTTTCTTGCTCGGATCTGCTTCACATTTCACACACGCATTGCTCCAATGGTCCTCTCCCGCCCTGTGACAAATCCACATTCGTCCCTCCCCCGCTAAGCCCAGGGTCAAGGTCATAGACTTGGTGCTTTCGAAACCTTAACGCTCGGGGTAAATGGCTTATAATTTATGTTTCCTTAATCGGATCTGCTTCACATTTCACACACGCATTGCTCCAATGGTCCTCTACCGCCCTGTGACAAATCCACATTCGTCCCGCCCCCACTAAGCCTCCGGTCAAGGTCACAGACTTGGTGCGTTTGAAACCTTAACGCTCGGGTAAATGTCTTGTAATTTGTGTTTCCTTGCTTGGATCTGTTTCACATTTCACACACGCATTGCTCCAATGTTCCTCTGTCAACTTGTGACAAATCCACAATTGTCCCGCCCGCACTAAGCTCAGGGTCAAGGTCACAGACTTGGTGCGTTCGAAAGCTTAACGCTCGGGTAAATGGCTTATAATTTCTGTTTCCTGGTTCGGAACTGCTTCACATTTCACACACGCATTGCTCCAATGGTCCTCTACCGCCCTGTGACAAATCCACATTCGTCCCGCCCCCGCTAAGCCCAGGGTCAAGGTCACAGACTTGGTGCGTTCGAAACCTTAACGCTGGGTAAATGCCTTATAATTTCTGTTTCCCTGCTCGTATCTGCTTCACATTGCACACACGCATTGCTCCAATGGTCCTCTACCGCCCTGTGACAAGTCAACATTCGTCTCGCCCCGCTAAGCCCAGGGTCAAGGTCACAGACTTGGTGAGTTCGAAACCTTAACGCTGGGTAAATGGCTTATAATTTCTGTTTTCTTGCTCGGATCTGCTTCACATTTCACACACGCATTGCTCCAATGGTCCTCTCCCGCCATGTGACAAATCCACATTCGTCCCTCCCCCGCTAAGCCCAGGGACAAGGTCATAGACTTGGTGCTTTCGAAACCTTAACGCTCGGGGTAAATGGCTTATAATTTATGTTTCCTTACTCGGATCTGCTTCACATTTCACACACGCATTGCTCCAATAGTCCTCTACCGCCCTGTGACAAATCCACATTCGTCCCGCCCCCACTAAGCCTCCGGTCAAGGTCACAGACTTGGTGCGTTTGAAACCTTAACGCTCGGGTAAATGTCTTGTAATTTGTGTTTCCTTGCTTGGATCTGCTTCACATTTCACACACGCATTGCTCCAATGTTCCTCTGTCAACTTGTGACAAATCCACATTTGTCTCGCCCGCACTAAGCCCAGGGTCAAGGTCACAGACTTGGTGCGTTCGAAAGCTTAACGCTCGGGTAAATGGCTTATAATTTATGTTTCCTGGTTCGGATCTGCTTCACATTTCACACACGCATTGCTCCAATGGTCCTCTACCGTCCTGTGACAAATCCACATTCGTCCCGCCCCCGCTAAGCGCAGGGTCTAGGTCACAGACTTGGTGCGTTCAAAACCTTAACACTCGGGTAAATGGCTTATAATCAAATATGCCTCGTTTTCTTTGGCTGCCAGCGGGGGCATTCGTGTGCCGACAGGCCACATTTCTAGTTGAACATTAGTGATAGTAGCAAATATAATAATATCTTTCAATGGATACAAGGCATTTAGCTTTAATTATAATGCAAAGTACCTGGTCGAATGTGTATACACGCAAAAAGACGTTGTTAACCCCCTTGTACAGCCAACTGTAACAGTTAGACCGGACAGTGGCATTGCCACCAATTTCCCTAACATGTTTGAGAAACATGTAGTTCCAAAGACTACTAGACAAGATATAATACTAAGCTGAGATTTTTCCCATATGAACTTCTGGCAGAACCAGCTAAATTTTGCTAGTTGGTGCTCAACAGCTGTATGTGGAGTTTCACATCAGGACCACCTGACGTCCAAGAACGTCATGCTCCGAAGTGTCTACAACTTGCATGCGTATTAAACTATTAAGAGGATTCTCAAAGAACTATGTAGTGGAATACCTCAAGACGACGCCTGGGATCCCATTTCCAGCACATACAACCGTAAGGCGTTCGAAAGATTGTGTAGCGAATTTGGTTATCAAAAGACGCGGACTGGAGACAGAAAGTATATACCCCAACCAACAGTTTAGGGTTAGTTCACCTTAAAGGGCTAGTGGTAGGCATCTTGATTCAGGGCCTGCATATTTCTCAGAGTTGTGGAGTGATCGCGGGACTAAAACACCACCAGTTAGAAAATTGGCAACATGGACTAAATACAATTATAAGTTGAATACGATGACGTTCGGTGATGAAGTGCTTGGAGGGCTTGCGTGTAAAGACGGTTATTGTCATTGGCTACCTACTAAAGTAGCCCACGTGGAATACCTAGACCAGGGTGTTACTCCACAGATGCGAAATGCGTGGATGACATTTATGTTAGATAAAAACACTGGATTTATGCATGCCGGGATTTCCCGCCTCAACCACTCCATTCGCACATACATCTGGGCAATCCTCGGCGCACAGGCGCAAGCGCGTAGTTCTATAATTGGAGACGGGACGGCGTTTAACGCGCAAAAACAGTTCTTGGCACTTGTCGAGGACGCCATCTCAGCTCCGGTGGACCTCCCGGCGGCGATCACGCGGTATCAAGCCGTTTTGCAGAATGCCCACACCCCAGCAGACTATGTATTTGGAATATGTCTTTATATGGCGCCGAGCAATATGATACTACGAGACGACCCTGTTGATGGTTGCAATAATCAGATCGTAACCACCCTAACCCTAACCCTAACCCTAACCCTAACCCTAACCCCGTCAATCGGCCACAAAATCGGCCACAACGGGAACGTGAACACGGGTATCATCAAGCTCCCCCCCCGCCCAACATGATCGGGAGTGGAGTTGTAAGTGGAACCTGTTTCATGAAACCGCAACCACCCGCCCCAGTACGAAGCACACCACCAAGTTCCACCAGTTCCTTAGGAACTAGTGTCTCATCAAGTTCCACCAGTTCCTTAGGAACTAGTGACACAACCCACGAGGAGGAGAAATTATGGCTAGTCGTCGCCCTCGTGGCGGTCGGACTATTCGCGCTTTGGTTTTAGGAACTCTCGGGAGGCTAAAAGTAGGAGACCGTCGATCGCATTCTCGGCGAGCCATCCGGCCGTTTTTGATAATATAGATAGTAAGTAGGAGAAGGGACCCCCGATCAGTCCAGGCAGTGCGGCAACAGCCTTCCCGGCTAATTTAGCCAGGAGACTGGCGAGGGCTTCTATATGCTTTTCTACCCACTCCTTGGCTCCGCCGGATGGCGCGGGTGCTGGTGCGGGTGCTGGCGCGGGTGCAGCCACCGCACCGCCAGTGATAGATAGAACTATGGTTGATATAGTGATGCCGAGAGCTGTGAGGATGCTTACTATCGTGACGCCCTGCTCTCTGAACAAAGTGCGAAGACGCTCACCGAGTGTCGTCTCCTCGTGCAGAACCCTCGAGATTGTTTCGCGGATCCGACTTATTTGGGTGAGGAGAGCCTCACGGCAAGCCGATGCACCCTCCAAGCGAGCTTCTCTTTCATCCCGCAACGACCACAGTCGTTCGGTGATCCGCTCGGTAGATTCTCTATCGCCACGGGCTTCCCCAAGTTTTCTTTCTTCTAGCGCGATATGTTCATCCAGCGCCGAGAGTTTAGAGAGGTTAAGGACCAGTTCGCCCCGGACCGTTTGCAGGGCCTTATCGAGTCCCCGGAGTTCGCGAAGAGGTAACGGTGGGTGATCCATCGTGCTGAGCATTTCGTTTTCGTTCATCTCCATTGTGCGAATAGCGTCGGTGGCTACACGAGGGACATCGCTGAGCTCGACAGTTTCTATCTCGGCGGCCGTCTTCGCCATCGTTTCGTCTGTAGACTGTAGGGTTTTTACCATTTTTTTAGGCAGCTGCGACCGGTCCCCGACCACTCCGAGAGCTCGTTTGAGGAGTACTCCATATCGTTTCAAGGAAGAGGGGCTGAGGAACCTGGTCGGGTCGTTCTTGAACATCAGCAACTTCCAGCTCTTACCCCATTTTACCCACAGGTCTCCTCTTTTAATGTTGCGGAACTCCAACGTGGCCTTAATGCCGTGTTTAGATACCTTACTCTCCCACCGTTCCCCCCGAGACTCCGTTTCCTCGGAAGGCACCAGCGCATCCTTGGAGATCCCCACAGGAATCTCGGTACCGCCCGCCCATGCCGGAGTCTCGGATGGGGCTTCCAACATATCGTCAACACTGCCATCAGCTGAAATTCCTGGTGTATCTATGAAGGGTGTTTCGTCATCGTCGGCGAGTAAATCATCGAGGTCATCATCGCGGAAATCATCTCGATCACCCGTAGTGTGATCGAATTCTTCCATGTCGTAACCAGCCGTCTTTAACGCTGTATTAAAGAAAAAACCATACGGGTTTAATAGAGTTACTAAATATGTCTTCGAGTCAATACGGCCGCAAACTCAATCCATACCGCAGACTGTGGGAGCCCCTCGGGGCGAAAGGCGTGAGACAGAGCGTCGTTATTACGAACAACCCATCGACGATCGACCAGAACCAGCAGCTCTTGGCCTGCTTCCCCAACCTCGGAGCTAGCGACGTCATTGTGCCGGGGACTGTTCGCCTCGCTTTCACTATTTCGCTGACGTCGATAGACGTGGACCGAACCGTCGTTCAGAACCTGGGTCGTGCCATAGTCAAGAAGACCATGATAAATATTTCTGGTAATGAGGTGATGTCGATCGACGACAGCAACGTCTACCATTGTTACCAGGACATGTGGAAGACGGCGCCAGAGCGCGAAAATTCGGTATATCAGGGTATTGACACCAGGAAAAATAAGAACATTACCAGACTTAGAATCGGGGCTGGTAACAAGGCAGATAACAACGCGATCGACAACGCGATCGCGGCCGCTTAAGGCAACCGCTTCTACATCCCGCTCGACTTCGAGTTGCTGGAGAGTCACATGCCCTTCTAACAGAGCGCTTTGGCTGACCGCCTCGAATACGAACTAACGTTCAGCGACTACGGCCGAGTTATCATAGCCACCGACATGACATCGACGTATGCGATCGATAATGTTTCGTTGGAGTACGACATGGTCACGATGCCCCAACTCGCGCGATTGATCAGATCCCAGGACGCCAGGAGCGTTGCCATACTTTACGACCGAGTTCTTCGTCACCGCAAGATGACGAAAGACAAAAGAGGCACATTGTGGAATATTAACGTCAACGCACACGCCCGCTCGATGAAAGGTATACTGATGCTGTTCGAGGAGGCTCGGTTCGCGCTCGGGTTTAGAAAAACCGACACATTTTATAACCCCAAAATCACAAAGGTCAAGGTGACGATCGAGGGAGTACCCAATCAGCTCTACAGCCAGGGCCTTCGCGCGCACCAGCAGTGGGACGAAGAAAGCAGTTTGCTGCCGGCTCTAAGCGCTCCCCGGAGGTTGCCGCGATTGCCAAAGACATGCAGCTCTCGGACAGTCTCTGAGGTATACGTCGTTGACCCCGGCGACAGGCTTCACGATTGGCTGCGTGGCTTCTACCACGTCTTTCAGGGCGAGCCCACCCTATACGTGATTGACGACTGCTCGGCCAAGGCGACGATGATCAAAAAGAAGGACATGCTCTCCGAGCTCGCATTTTCGGGCCGCCATGCGGGACAAAACGTATGGATCTCCACTCAGAAGTACAACGCCGTCCTCAAGGATCTGCGCGTGCAAACGAAATGGGTCGCCCTCTTTCGCTGCAAGGACCGAGACTCATTCGATGACCTGTCTTCGAGAGAACGACGTTATCCCAACGCTCGAGGAGCGCCTGGTGGTTCGACATATGCTTTCGGAAACTAAGCACGCCAAGCTTCTGCTAAAGACAGATAAACCAAATGCTTACAGAGTAATTAGTATTTGCTCAGCAATTGCTTAACGCTCGTTAGTGACTGCTGAGAAAATGCTTAACAATGCTGAGCAATTGCTGAACAATGCTTAACAAATACTTAACAATGCTTAACAATGCTTAAGAAATGCTGAGCAATTGATGAGCAATTGTTGAACAATGCCGAACAATGGTTAACAAAATGCTGAACAACGCTTAACAATGATTAATAAATGTTGAACAAATGCTGAACAATGGTTAACAATGTTAAGAATGTGTTGCTCCGCTGCGAGCTTTGTTGCGAGCATAACGATGATCATAAGTATCGGATGGTGCGCTTGGCAATATGTTAGACTTATGAGACTAGTCAGAATAGTACTAATTAAAAATAAAATAATGAACTGCGACGAACTTCTCGATCAGCTAATGGAAGGGACAGTCGTGTCGACTGCCGACACGACTGGACCTGTAGGAACTACTGCCGGCACGACTGCCGACACGACTGCCGGCACGGGTGCCGATACGGTATATTTCCTGAAAGAAAATGAAAACACGACGCAACGCGAGCGGCTAGCTGCGCTGGTTGCTGAGGCACAATTGGAGCATTATTTCGGTAGGCGTCTCTCAGTTTGTCAGGTGGACAAGATGTCAGATGCGGAGGTCGATAAAATATATGCGCGATGCGATCTAGGTTAGGTGCGGAGATGACGAAAACTCTCGGATCGGCGGCTATTCATTTGTACGCTACCGCTGTTAGTATATTTCTTCCTATACCAAACACCGCGGGGTTGATTGACGATCTAGAGACTGACCCTTTTGTAGGACACACTCTTAGAACAGCCTGCTGCTCAATTTTTCACAAGTTTGGAATGTACATAGCTCCGCTGACAACCACGTTGACCACGGCTAAGCAATGTCAATTTGGACATATATGCCCAGGAACTATAAGCTCAGAAAATGATGACACAAGACGCACCTGCGAGAGTGACGGAACAGCAATCCCCGATTGCACTTCCAACTCCGCTCCAGAGCACGTTGGGGGAACTATCCCCGATTGCTCCACATGAACTATCTCCGATTGCTCGACACAAAAACCCAAAAAGACAGGCAGCTGGTTGCAGCGGCTGCCACCCGAAAAGCTAAACAAAATCAAATACTCGCCGAGCTTCGAGAGGCCAAACATTCGTTATTTGCTCCAACCGCACCAGCTCAGGAGCGACAGTTGGGCAATATCCGATTGCACGACAGCAAATCATCCGAAGACTGCTGCTGTTCATTCTCCACAGGAACTGTCGGAGATTGTAGCTCCTACCTGGATCATCCCGTGGGTTGTTGGTGGTGGTCTGGCAGTTGTGGGCACCGTGTGTGTGTGGAACTACCTTTCGAAACAACCAACCGCGGTTCCGAAACCGATTGCGCCCCCATTTAAACATTGATCGCGATCCCTTTTATATGCAATAATCACTATATATAATGGCTGAATACGATGGTAAAATAATAGTGAATGAGGTTTATCACGCCGTGGTGATATCGGGCCTCAGTATCGGGTTTGCTTGACTATCAAAGATTGCCTTCGGAGGGTCCGCTCCCAAGTTGGACATGACCGTGAGAGACGTAGGTCTCGTGACCTTGAATGTAGCGGCCGCAGTTGGGACCCGAGATTATCTAGTTAAAACTGGAATTTTACCTGCTAATATATGGAAATAATGGCTTCGATCGAAATAATGTTAGTTGGTGCAGTGTCGAACGCATTGTCGTTCGCCGGTAGCAACTTTTTCTTCTCGAAACTGGGAACCGCGGACGTGGATGAGGAGCGCGAGCGTCACGATTTAGCTGTAGAACAACTTTAGCTGTAGAAAAGTTTCGCGCCGCTGAATCCCGAGCTCGTCTTTCAGATTTTTATGTACCGTCAGAGGTCCAAAAAAGACCGCGAGATCGCGTTCGTCGTCGTGGTAATGGTTGCGATGTGTCTCGTCAGCTACTATATATCGGCGCGAATCAATAAACAATAATTTTTAACTTTTTTAAATAATATATATATAGAACGATGTTAGTTGACGAGCTTTATTTCGCTCTGCTCGATGTAGGCTACACGGCCCTTAAACACCGTTTAGCTGGCGCAAAGGGTCTGATCAGTCTGGCCCAAGACCCTCTAGAGACGTGGCGCGAGGACGAAAAAGCGGTAACCCTTTTCGCAAAGCGGATCTTATATTCCCCCGAGTTCCTCCAGAGCAATCGGAGATTGAACGGCAGCTGCAGCGAAACTTCCAACAAAGGTTTAGTATCGACGACGCAGTTACCGAATGATCTGGCGAGGACATGTTGGGGACTGTTCGACCTACTAGAATACCTCGCATACGATGGACACGTACAAGCTTCATACCAAACTCTCGGTTCGCCTAGCGCGCAAGCTAGCGAACACGTACTACAGCCCCCGCGGCTACTGGAAGGGGCTCGCGGTCATCAGGAACCTCGCGGCGGCGACCAAGGTTTCCGAAAACGCAGCCAAGGAATGGCTCAAGCAGCAGTCCATCTGACAGATCTATTTGCCCGAGCCTCACAATATTCCGCGGCCGAAATTCGACGTGCCGGTGCCGAACGAAGTCCACCAAGCAGATCTCCTGTTTCTCCCTCACGATCGCGTCGGTCGCAAGACGTACAAGTACGCACTGACAATCGTTGACGTAGCGAGTCGCTATAAGGGGGCTGAGCCACTGGCCACGAAAGAGTCTAAGGACGTGTCCTATGCTCTTTCCCGAATATATATTATTTCCTCTCAAATGGCCGAATCTTCTCCAGGTCGATCCCGGCCGCGAGTTCAAGGGCGCGGTCACTCATCTATTGGCTAAACACGACGTTTCTGTCAGGCGCGGTCGCGTCGACATCCACAGGGAAAGGGGATCGTGGAGCGGTTCAATCGAACCCTGGCCGAGAGGCTGTTCGGGCACCAATATGCCAAAGAGCTTGTAGACCCTCATACGCGATCGACCGAGTGGGTGACCAGGCTGCCCGCCGTGGTCTCTGCACTGAACGGCGAGGTGACCAGATTGATCGGTAAGAAGCCCGTAGATGCCATGAAGACAAACAAGGTGACGCACAGGCCATCTGCCGTCTCGCGCGGGCGACCCGTTGGTTTAGCGGAGAAACGGCTTCCATCGGATGTTGCCGTCCGATATCTCTATCAACCGGGAGAGCTCGAAGGTGGCCGCCGCCGCGCGACTGATCCCGTGTGGTCTCTCAATGTATATCATCTGGATCGATCTATTACCAAACCCGATGAGCCCGTGCTCTACTATTTGGATGATGGTCCATCGCGCGGGTTTGTTCGCGAACAACTTCTTGCGGTGCCTTCTGACAGCCAGCCACCCCCAGACCACCCGTCGTCATAGTCGGTTAGGCTCTCGTCAGAGCCTTTTCGTCAGTCAGGCTCTCGTCAGAGCCTTCAGTATTCTCCCCTTTTTTTCAGAGTTCTTTTTTTTTACCTATCTATAGGCTCGGTGTGTACCACGTCTTCCATCACGCTCCTCTTGTCGTAGTATGCCGACAACCCCAACTTCTCCTGACTGTACGTCTTCATCACACCGTTAACCATTCGGAATCCCCTCTTCTCCGTCATGTCCCTTCTTCCTTCGAGAGTGCTCTTGTACCTCCACCAAGTCAGATCGTTAGATCTCTTCGACATGCCCTTGGCCGAGTGCTTAGTTTGTTCGTCACCGCTCACGTAGTAAAATTTGCTGCACAGCGCGATGGCTCTATCCCCGTGGAATTCCAGCTTGAACAGTCCCTGAGTTCTGTTGCTCCATTTATCCCAAGCCAACCACTCGGCCTTCTCCTTGTTGAACTTTCTCTTCATCTTCTTTCTCACCACCGCCGCCAGCGTCTTCTCCGACACCGCGAAGTACATGCTATCAGTGTCCATCTGTATCAGTTCGAAATCTCCGCGATCCACGTCCAAGAAGTCGTAGTAGAACTCCAGCATCCGGAACTTGGCCAACTGGTAGACCGCTATACCACACTGAAACGGTTTGTTGATCACCACTCGAGTCTTCCTGCTCGATATCTCGTAAGCCTCCCCAATCTCCTCCTGGTCTTCGAACCACGCCGACCTCAGTGCCCGGTCGACAGTATTCTCATCCTTCGTATAAGTGGTGTTCAGATGTCTGTCTTGTGCCTCTATCAGCTTGCCAAAACACTAGTTGCCAACCAGTTTGAATACCTCCGCCAACACCGCCTTGCTCTTGTCGACGTCCCCCGTCTGTCTGGCAGCGGTGACCTCTTCCACGAACCATTGGAACGGTTTGCCCGGCGTGTAGTCTATCACCCTATGCACCGCCTTGACGACCAGACCGTGCTCCAGATACCACTTTAGCAGCGGGGAGTATATGATCATCTTCTTGGCGGCTAGGGCCCCAACGAGCTTTCTCTAACCTTTGACCCTAGTCCTCCCAGTCCTGGTCAGGTAGTCCTTCATGTGCTGCGGAACCTTGGTCTCATCGACTTCTCGATTAACGAACAGCGGCGACATTTCAGAGAACTTGTCTCGCAACGTTTTTGGGACCTCTATATCCAACTCCGCAAATCCGAACCACTTGTCGCGAGTGGTCTTCCTCACGAAACGGTCTATACTCGACTGTCTTTCCGGGTCGTCACACGTCCATAACTTCTCCTCCCCGCACGGCATGTCTTTCGACAGGGTAGACAGGTACAGCGCATTGGCGTTGTATCCCAGCACCGTCTTGCAGATCGTCTCCTCCCGACTCCCAATCTGACCCCTGATCGTCGACCTGCCAGCCTCGGCGTATCTGGAGAACAATATGGACGGACCACCGACCAATCCTTCCTTCATCATCGAGTAAGTCTCATCCTTCGGCGCCCACAGCTCGGGCGTGTCCGCCTTCCTATCAATCGACCCGCGGAGCAGGTACTGAAGGGAAACACCGGGCATAGACACGGCGTCCTTGAGTATGTCCACACCTCTCCCCCTGTAGAACTCCGTCATTTTAGTCAGCACCTCCAGGAACGGCCCGACGTCCAAGTCGTTGTAGTGTCGCAACCATTCCTGGAACGTCTTCATCCCATTTTCACGGAAGACCTTGCACTCTTTCCACTCGGACAACGACAGTAGGAACTCACCCTTCAACTTCGAGTACCACTCGGGATAGTCGGGCAGCCCCGGATGGTCGAGTTTTTCTGAGGAATCGAACCACTCGTACGGGAAGTGGGACTTTACCGTTTTACAATCGTACGCCTTAACCCACCGGTCGTACGTGGTACCGGGTCCCAGATATTGGATGATATCGAGAAATCTAAACTCCGGGGTAAACAGAAACATCGTCGTGCTGGCCCTCTTTCCGACCATCACCTTATTCACGGTGGCCGCCAACTTCTCGACAAGGTACTGCTTGATGAGGTTCAGGTCGTACCTGCTGCAATTGAACCCCACCACCGGGACTTGGTCGATCCACGAGACGATCTTCACTCGCTGAGGTTTCGACGACATCTCTATGTCGGTCGGCAGATACTTCTTCCTAGCCCCCTCCCTGATGGCTTTACCTCACCTCTGCAGCTCGGTCACGAACTTCTCGACCAGCGTGTCGGGATCTCGTTCGCATATGTGGGTGATTCCCTCGTGCATCGTATCCCCCAACGACACCGATATAGAGACGTGCTTGACCTCGAAGGTCAGGTCTTTGGTGGGTCGCGTGGTTTTCGATTTGTGGCGGCGGTGCTGGATAGTGGGGATTCACCTCCTTCTTCCACTCACACTGCCAAATCACCACCAGCTCGTAACTGCCTTCTCGTAAGCCGACTGCGGTCTCTCTACCCTCTTACCTGGACATATCACCACAGTCTTCCCACCCATGCAAGTGGTCGCGTGCCTGTGCATGTTACACGACTTTGTGAACCGTTGTTGACATCCGGTGCACCCGTACTCGTTCGTCATCTTTCGGAGGTTCTTGATGAGGAACGAGTGACCTCCAAACATTCCTATCGTCATGGTCTCCTCCCCAACCGCGTCGTAGTTTGCCGGAGACTTCATGGGGTACCACATTCCGTCGGCTGTGGGCTCGTAAACGCGAATGCCCAGCTTGAAGTGCTCTTCGACCTTCTTAATATCGTCCAGCGGGATTCCCTTACTATCCGGTCCGAGTTCGTGCCTCCTCACAGCAGCGGTGGGACACAAGTAGTCGTCGTACGTGTTGACGGAATACATTCCCTTTTTCTGCCTTAACCAATCGCCAATCGGGGAGTTTTCCGCTCCCATGAGGAGTTGTTGAGCGTCGATGATCATCTTCACCTCGACCGATATCCAACGAACGAAGGTCCATTTTGGATTCGGTCTATCGACTTTGTCGATGTCCATTCGACCTCTCTCTCTATCGGATATCAAACTCTCAGCTTTGGCGATCTGCTTTATCCACGGACTGCCCTTTGATTGATTGTGATAGATCATCGTTTCGTCGGTCTCGATGTTCCTAATACGATACGAGCACGAATACCTCAGATAACATGCCGTGGTCATCTCTGGGCGAATTTTATTCATTATGCGATTGGCGATCTCCCCGTCTACCCCCCTCTCTCGAAAGTCCATACTATCTTCCTCCTACCCCTATCAACAGTTTCACTAGCTTCGGCATATTCGGCGAGAATCCTGGGACCCTCCTCCACCAAATCTCTGGCGAGCTCTCGCCTACTCTTAGGAGGTCTCCCCACCAGACCTTGATGAATCTTATTGTAGTACGCCTTGCATAGCGGTTTTCTACGTGCCCTGTGATCTTATTTTACACGCTGAGCGTAAGCGGTGGCACGCAGACTGACAGTCGTCTCGTTCTCCAATTTCTCTGAGAGTTTTTCGGGGTCGGCAGGCAGTCGTCCGGTCAAAATCGCACGCCGCAGCCTCTCCTCGTAGACGACGGCTCGCGCGTCACTTATCCTATCTGCTATAGCTTTCTTGAGCTAATGCGCCACTCTATGGAGACGTTAGTTGTGAGTTCGTACCGTGGCTGGGCCTAAAACGTTTTGTTTCTTTTTTTTAACTCGCTATGTTAAACAACTGAATGACAACGGCGTTCCTATCCGACCGCTCGAGGAAGTATATGGTCTCGCGGTTGCTGAAAAATAATTTTCAATCTTCTCATCCATACCATGTGAACAGTGGGGGGGAAATCCAAGTAGTATACAAGTGTCAAACATGATACCACCTCCTGATGGAAACCACCGCGCGCATTATCGCACTATCGTCAATGTACTATCGTACTATCGTAGTATCGACCCGATAGCGATATTACGATGGCCTTAACGGAACACCGTAGCCTGTCAATCACAAAATATAGTATAAAATATCGTAGTATCGTCATCTTGCTATCGTGGTATCGCGTTATCGTCATCGTGGTGTCGTACTATCGCCATCGTGGCATCGTAAAATCGTCATTGTACTATCGTACTATCGTCATCGTATCGTCATCGTAGTATCATACTATCGTCATCATAGTATCGTACTATCGTAGTATCGACCCGATAGCGATATTGCGATGGCCTTAACGGAACACCGTAACAGGCAGTAGTTTACGTACATGTTACCTGTATGTTTCAACCGCTTTGTATGATGGGCTACCAAAGGCCGTTCACACACATTATATTACACAAATGGGTACTCCGGTTTTCTTCAGGGTTTATACACCACCGCCTGTGTTAATCTTGCCAATATATTATTGTTTCTGAACATATATTGGCAATCGCAACTCGCAATCAATCAGTTTGATTGTCTGAACCTGAGCTGCAGCACAGCTCAAGGTCAGCCAAGCAAGCTATTTGATTTCAAGCACAATAGTCAGGTATTTTGAAAGAAAAATAAATTCACATATGGGCAAGAATAGCACAGGCGGCCGTGTATCCCGAGTGCGGATAGCATACTCTGCTTTCCAGTAGGATAGTCTACTGCAAATTATCAACATGGTTCATTTTTATTGTTTCCCGTTATAGCAGCACATACCTATTTCCGTGTTTCATAAAATTGAATTAAATAATATTATATCAACATGAATGGTAAATTCTATTTATTGCATAAGCACATACTCATACAGATTATTTAATCACATAGAATGGTTTCTGTAGTAGTGTCATTTGTATATGCACTACACTAGTGTATTCTGATTCTTAATTTACATGTACGCTGCAAGTCCATTTAATGCAATAAACGATACTCAATAAATGTGTTAACCCTTTGAACCCGAAAGCCCGCTATAGCGGTTTATGCAAAAAGTGCAGATCCAGATGAGCCGTCTCATCAGGATCTGCACTTTTTGAAAGTAATTTTCATATTTTCGAGAAGAAAAACACCCCCTCTTCATAAATGAACTAGTCGGAAAACCAGTTTGTGACGGTTTGATTGGTTGCAAAATTAACATATCACAGTCCGTTCCACTTACTTAGGGGTGAAAGGGTTAATGCAAAAAACGATAATAAATAAATGTGTTAATACACGAGAACGGCCCATTTTATGCAACAAGACGATTATTTTCCATATAATGAAAGCAGTTATTGTCATTTGTGACAGGACATTCACTGCTGTATGAGTTTAAAATGACGAACATTGTAGATCAAGTCGGTGTTGTCTAGTACATCATGTAACTGGCGTTACGTAGATCGAACACAAATGTGTACCATTGCAATTATGTGGTTCGTCATGCCCCGCAGTCTGCTCATCGCCTACACTGTTCGCTATTGACAGTGAAATGTCGTCGCCGGCTGGACGAGAGCGCTCTGACTCTGGCGATGAATGTAGATTACATGTACGGGCAGACAAACTGACACAGTTGTTACACGCACAACATGTACATGGCCATTACAGTATTCACGGGAGATAAACCGTTCCCCGCCCTCCAACTACTGCATCGGCCCAGACATACATGTACATTGGCCCATACATACGTCTAATTATTCCACGGCATGTAGATGTATATGTTGCCGAAAATGTATATGCACAGACAGAAGATTCGGGTTACCCGGGTTGGAGCGGTAATGTGTCTATTTACCAGCGGGTGCTCTACTATATCTACTAATCGTACTGGTCACTGGTCGATGGAAATAATACAGGGAGCGGTAATGTGTCTATTTACCAGCGGGTGCTCTACTATATCTACTAATCGTACTGGTCACTGGTCGATGGAAATAATACAATTGTCTCATTCATGGAGGTTATATTATTTATCACATATTTGACACATTTCCGGGTGTTGTTTCTGTATTAACACAGCTCGTGTGCAAGGTATTTCCATGAGGATGTGATAAATAAGTTACATCACGTTTGTCCGCATGTACGAGGAGATAATCCTCTCGCTAAAGCTCGAAGCGAGAGGATTATCTCCTCGCGGACAAACGTGATCTGACTTATACATACGAGACGAGCCATGTGATTTTACAGAAATTCAATGGAGAGTAAAATGATGTTTTCCGCTGGTAGAACAATGGCGAACAATGTAGGCCCTGGTCCAAATGCGCTGATGCGTGGATTATCTGTAATTAACAGCGAACGATATTGCAAAACATAATAAATTAGAAGGTAGTGTTCATATATCTGAATCACAGTGGAACTTCTCTAAACCGGACACCCTGTGTCAAACTTTGAACTGGCATAATTTGCGGGTTTTTCATTTTTTAAACCGGTTTAGCGAGGTTCCACTGTAGCAACAAATGCTAAATCGCAGTCTCCCATATGTATTCTCTGTGACAAAACCTGGCTTACTGACCAACAGTGTAGCCACATATCAACTCACACATCCGTGAAGTCTGAACATGGTATACAGTGTAAACAACATAGTATAAGATGCATAATACTGTTCCGAAAATTGTAGAGCTCTGTGCGTGCGAGCGTACGTTTGTGCGAGCGTACGTACGTACTTGCATATTTATATATGGACGTTTTCCCATGAGTTGGAGTACAGGGTGTGCCGACTGCCGGATGTCGGACTGTAAACAGTTGATGGGGAGCTTTATTCTACTTGATTGACGCGCGCTCGTGTACATTTAACGACCAATCGAACAACGGCTGTGGAAATAGAATTCCACGTATATTCAGTGCATGTTCATGTACAGTACATCTCCTCCTAAACCGGACATACTGCGAGCTACACTGACTGGCTGTCCAGTTCTGATTCAATACTTTGCTTACTTTGCAATCATGAACGTACATCGTCATTGGCGACAAGCCACAGTGAAACATATTAGTAAAACACCCCGAGGACGAGGAGTTATGGGTATCCGGTTTAGAGAGGTTCCACTGTATATCCGACGGACTGGCATTCCGTGGTATTCCGAATAAATGTTTGCTGAATACGTAGACTAGTTCGTGAACATCATTAGCTTCAATACTGCCTGATTATGTGCCAAATTGAATATGTTTGGGCGAGTCTGAGCTACGCTCAGCATGTGCACGCCGTCAACTGCTAGTCAACATCTACAATGCATGCATCAATGTCTGTGCGAGAACACCTGAGTAACGACATAAAGAGGCTTACTGAGTTTGCGGCCAGTCTAGCCCCATATCGGCGCACATTCACGTAGTATGGTCAGTGCGTTCACTATAGAATTGGTGCAAGTAATTCCCGCGCACTCCGCGCTTAAATAGTTTCACGTCGAAATAGGCGCCGGTTTCCTGTCGAATTCACATTCGGCTATGTACAGAAGACACTGACTAATTATACTGAAATTGCGCCGGTAACTAGACGAAATTGCGTTTGACGATAGCTCTAAGTAGTGACATGACGTTATAAAACTGGTGCATGTTTCGACGTGAACTATGTTACGCCGGTGTTGAGTGCAGCACTAGTGGAACCATCGGTTAGACATCGATCGGTCCTACATGTAAGTGCGTCGACAGGCCACATTTGCTAGTTATTCACGTATTGGATGTTTAAGGAATTAAACGCGAGGGAGCGCTAACGACCGCAGCATTTAGTTCCTGAAAAATCAAATAGGTGAACAATAAAATACTTATAGTTCAGTCAAGTTAAAATACAATGTCATATCCAAATATTGATTTTCCATTTCCATTTAATCATTAAATCTGGTAATATGTAACTTATTGGGGTTAAACATTGCAATATATGAAATAAAGTGGAGGACAATGCTGACCAGCGATTGGCTTAGCATGTAGGGTGAACTGTAAATGTGACTACGTATATGCGCATGTCACTATAATACAACATATACAGTCAAACCTGCGAATAAACACCGGTCATGGGAAGTTAGAAATCTGGCAATTGTTCACAGGTGGTCTTTATTCGCAGGGTCATTTACATTTGTATATAGTAAATTGTGCCACAAAAGTGTGGCTTTTACATCCAAGTGATTGCTATTCGGAGGTAGTCTTGAGCACAGATTCGACTGTACTTGTTTGCTTGCTTACTATACGCCAATTCATAGCAACGGATTTGTATATACACTTATTGTACAATGAGGGATAGAGAAATTCATAGTACAATGGTGTCGTACAGTGGTGTCGTACAATGGTGTCGTGACGGGATAAATGGTGTGCATGCTTTTTACAACCAGTATGTATGCAGATCTATCTGATGGTCGTTTCACTAAACTTCGTACGATTAAAATGTTCGTAAGTGCAGATTTAGGATCGTCTGGACATTTCAATTGATGAATTTACATTTATTGGGTATATGCTCAATAAATGTAAATACAATAATCGTTTACAAGCAAACAGTGTTAATGTGAAATTTCTAGACTATCATAAGTTTGCGCTTTCGAACATTTTACTCGTGCGAAGTTAAGTACAACGGCCCCCTGCGCTGTTCGCCATTCCACCAATGAAACACGGCGTGCTCTAACATATAATATAGCTGGCGATCACGATACAAGAGTATACTATTTGCTGAGGATCTTCACTGGTCACAAATCCCATAAATCCCGTGCTTCCGATTACAACCAAAAATGCCGGATGTATCATTCATAATGGCAAGTAGATACTTACATACGTACATGTACATTGACACAGGGAAGGTGTATTCCTTATTACATCCTCATCCGCCTGGGCTATCTTGCCGATCTTTTTACTTTCTTTATTTCGAAATAGCAACTTGATTGGCTAAGCCCGAGTTGTGTAACAATCAAGCGCCGTTGACGGCTGATACGTAGCTGTGCATCAATCAAGCAACTCGATTGACTGAGCCTGAGCTGTAGCAATCAAAGTGCTTGATTACGAGTTCGCATTGCCCAGTAGGTGTTCAGAAACGTTGATACTATGGGCAATATTAACGCATGCGAGTGTGTACTACATTACGTTTATCATATATTTTAACTAACGCAATGTGGAACTGTGCATTGGGCTCAGGACCTACACGTGGTGTTGTAAATGCAATGATAATTTTTACCAGCCACTCCACGACAACGTTATGTATATGTGCAAACAGATATGTCGCGCGACGTATAAACACTTAAGGAACAATTCGTGCAATATGAGAACACCTGGCTAAATTAATTCAGGACCAGTCCATGTGCTGGCTTGTCTTTACAGTGGAACCTCTCTGAACCGGACACCCTGGGAGGTCCCCAGGGTGTCCGGTTTAGAGAGGTTCCATTGTAAATCTGACAGTGTGTCTATACAGTGGAACCTCTCTAAACCGGACACCTTGGGAGGTCCCCAGGGTGTCCGGTTTAGAGATATTGCACTGTAAATCTGGCATTTTACCATTCTGATACGTAGTTGGTGTTTTGCAATCATGAATATACATTATCATCTGAGATAAATAACAAAGAAACCCATATAATACAAGATCACAGACATTATCTTGGTGTTCGATTTAGTGGGGTTCCACTGTATACCCATGCAACTTGACCAGCACGGTAGATGGTGGTGTACCAAAAGTCCTTTTCACAAAACTTCGTACGGTAAAACAGTTGTTAAAGACGAGCTATATACATGGGGGCCGTTTCACTAAACTTCGTACGACTAAAATGTTCGTAAGTGCAAAACTATGATAGTCTGTAAATTGCACATTAACAATGGTTTCTTGTAAACATTTATTGGATTTACGTTTATTGAGCATAGGCTGCATATGCAGCCTATGCTCAATAAATGAAAATCCATCAATTGAAATTTCCAGAAGATCCTAAATTTTCACTTACGAACATTTTAGTCGTACGAAGTTTAGTGAAACGGCCCCCAAATCATCATTTGATTCAAAGATAATTGCTTCATAAATGTGATGGAATATATGTATAACATATATGTGAACACTGCCTCGTTACTGTATCCTATAGCACATGGAGTGGCAAAGTCGGTCATCTGTGTGTGTTCCAGCCATCAGCCAGTTTCACCTGTTCTGCCGTTTGATAAGGAACTCAAAATGTAAAGTAGAACATATGATATATTGTAGCTAATCACATGTAGAAAAGCCAGGAGAACGGACTCCGATCAATTATATTACACCAAACTGTAATATATGTCAGTTTTCTGGACATGACTGTGCCTGTGTTTGTAACAACACGAAGCACCATTATAAATAGCTTCATCAGATTGGAAAGTTTACACTTTGAAATTTATTTTGAGATTGATGGGACAAATGCTCAGATATTTCACATTTTGTATAGTTTGCTGGCATAATATTTATAGCTTGCCCTAGTCATATCTGTCTATTATGTATTACATCAAATTGTATTCGGTTTACTGTCATATTATTTGCTGTATGTGTCAACGCACGAAGTGGTGAAACTGTACGATGGCTTGTACATACAAAGATGGCTGAGATGGCAACTCAATGCTCCATATAGTTTACAGTAACAAGACAATATTCACATATGTTATATTCATATATGAAATCGCTCTTATGAAGCAATTATCATTGAAGTCAAGTTTATCCTGTCAACAAAGTGTGTATGTGCCGTGAAACACGGAGCCGTGAAACATGTTTCATATCCTGTCAATACGACCCAATCACTGCGTATGAATATGTGCGGTAGCTGGGGTTATATTTTTGCAGTTTACAGCCATTTGTAGGTGTTTACGGGATAAATAGAATAGTATGTTAGTGAAGTTAATGGGAAAAATATCTGGCGCTGCACGGAAACTGGATGTGCTCGGCAGAGCCTCGCCCATCCCGTTTCCTGAGCCTTGTCATATATGTTTTCCCATTCAATGCACTAACCCACTATTCTCTATATATGGGGCTATCTATTACCTAATACCTTAAGCAGGTGTACATTGTACTGGATATCATACACTACACTAACCTACTATTCTCTATATATGGGGCTATATATTACCTAATACCTTAAGCAGGTGTACAATGTACTGGATATCATACACTACACTAACCTACTATTCTCTATATATGGGGCTATATATTACCTAATACCTTAAGCAGGTGTACAATGTGCTGGTATCATACACTACACTAACCTACTATTCTCTATATATGGGGCTATATATTACCTAATACCTTAAGCAGGTGTACAATGTACTGGATATCATACACTACACTAACCTAATATTCTCTTTATATGGGGCTATATATTACCTAACACCTTAAGCAGGTGTACAATGTGCTGGATATCCTACACTACACTAACCTACTATTCTCTATATATGGGGCTACATGTATCTATTGACCTAATACCTTAAGCAGGTGTACAATGTGCTGGATATCATACACTACACTAACGCGTGCATAATCTTGCCGATATTTTCAATTTCTTTATTTCAAAATATGAATGTATGACCAGTGTTACTCTCTGTAACAAAACGTGGCTTATAGCGTTTCCGATCAGTGTAATCCCAGATCAGAATGTGTGTGTTACACAATCTGACATACATTATCCACTGCTGAACTTGAAAATATTCCCAAACGAAATACTGACTTGTGAATCATATGTAACGCCAACTATGCATACACCCAAATAAGTAATACTAGGTCTAAATAATTAGAGCTAGCATTAAAGATTTTAGCGTCATCTCCAAATCATTTGAAGAGCTCTCTAAATCATTTGGAGCTACATGTAGCTCTAAATAGTTAATGCTAGCTATAATTATTTAGAGCTAGCAATAATTATTTTAAGTGTATGTAGATTCGGCGGTGCAGGAACGCCAAATCTACATAAACTCAAATATGTAGTGCTAGCTCTAAATAGTTAATAATATATATATATATATATTTAATGCTCTATATATATAATGCTAGCTCTAAATAATTAATGCTGGCTCTAAATATTTAATGCTAGCTCTAATTATTTACAGCTAGAAATACTTATTTTGTTTATGTAGATTTGGCGTTCCATAGAATCAGGCTGAACGAATCCGTTAGCAGGAGATACACTGGTCAAAGACACAATGATCTCCTTGTCATCGCGACTGACCTTACGGATGTTACTGATTGAAGAAATGAAGCTTATGAGGTTTGCCACCAGTGTAGATCCAGATCAGACTGTGCATCTGCACAGTCTGATCATGATCTACATGGTTCGCCACTCCTTCAATGATACATCCGCCATTCTTCTAACAAACAATTTAGATGGTTATGAGACTACTATACATGTGCATATATATGAGTGTGATATTTGATCAGGATCTGCATCGTTTGCCATTCCATCAATGTAGCACCCGCCATTCGTATACATGTAACAGTACCATCCCAGTGAACCATCTACGTCACCTGGACGTGATGGAGACGTTTGACTGTAACACGTGTTAAAGACGTTTCCGTCACCCCAAATGTGTTACACTTCAAGTACGTCTTTGTTTGGTTTTTGGAACGTGTCGAGGACTGCAATGAAACGTTGAAAAGTCTTTAATAAGACATGAATTGGACACGTTTTGTGGACTAGTTCAAGACGTTTTCCACACTAACACGTTGTAAAGACGTGTCCGTCACCCCAAATGTGTTACACTTCAAGTACGTCTTTGTTTGGTGTTGGGAACGTGTTGGTGACTACAATAAAACCTTGAAAAATCTTTAATAAGACCGGAAATGGACACGTTTTGTGGACTCGTTCAAGACGTTTTCCACACTAACACGTTGTAAAGACGTGTCCGTCACCCCAAATGTGTTACACTTCAAGTACGTCTTTGTTTGGTTTTGGGAACGTGTTGGTGACTACAATAAAACCTTGAAAAATATTTAATAAGACCTGAAATGGACACGTTTTGTGGACTCGTTCAAGACGTTTTCCACACTAACACGTTGTAAAGACGTGTCCGTCACCCCAAATGTGTTACACTTCAAGTACGTCTTTGTTTGGTTTTGGGAACGTGTCGGTGACTACAATAAAACCTTGAAAAATCTTTAATAAGACCTGAAATGGACACGTTTTGGGGACTCCTTTAAGACGTTTTCCATACTAATACGTGTTAAAGACGTGTCCGTCACCCAACAAGTTCGTCGTTGCCTGGTGCTGGGAACGTGTTGAGCATTGAAATAAAACGTTCAAAAGCTACTATGGACACGTTTTCAGGAATGTTTTAAGACGTTTTCTACACTAACACGTTGTAAAGACGTGTCCGACACTCCAAATGTGTTTCACATCAAGCACGTCTTTGTTTGGTGTTGGGAACGTTTTGTGAACTATTTTTTGAAATCTACCAGCCCTGTTTCTAGTCCAAGGTAATTGTAGCTTCCACCACACTTGTCAACAATATCCCTGATTTTCCTTGGTGTCCTTAGAAGGGCACGTCTGACTTTGGGGATCCTCTGAACACCTGAACTTTTGAAAAGCTTCAACAGCTCTGCAGTAGCAGGTACTGATTGTGAGTGCTTGGTTACATATACATGATATAAGGCTATTCGTTCCCTTAAAGTTGGTTCATTATCTCTTTCATTATCGCTTCTATTACTTGATTCTGATGTGTCAGATGAGGAAACAGGTATTTCCTGAAATCCGTAATCATTTTCTGAATCAGTACGTTCATCGTCAGAATTAAAAACATCATTGTTAGCAGCATTGTCAGAGAAACTTTCATCGTTCACACTGGTATCATCAGACATTGCAACCTCACCACGTTGTGCTCCATATAACAGACGCCTTCCACGCATACGTCTGTTTGTTTTTGGTCGTAACCTAATGGGTGATGCTCGCGGATGAGTTGTAGCTCGATGTACATGTTCTTCAGTCACCATATCATCATTGTCCGATGATGACGAATGTTCTCGGGTTGCCGTCCCTACGTTGTCTGCCATCACCTGTACAGGTACCAACAGAGGTGGAGGGTTCACCAAGTCATCCTCAGATGAAGAGATATCACCTAGCCTCGTCATTTCTAATATGCGTCTCATCTCCCTCTGTATACGTCTTCTTCTACGTGCCTCACGCGCTCGGGACTTATGTGGCATTGTTATCTGAAGGAACATGTACGAACAGTGACGTAGTCAGTATTTGTATATATGTATACTGCTTTACATTATGACTAACTATAAATGTAGGCTACAGTCGCCAGCGACTGCATGGGTATTCCCCGGTCAGAGCGCAAGCAAAAGAAGGGAGATACTTAAGGATGCTCTAATTTCGTGTTCGGAGCATACTTATAATACCGTATGGTAGAGTTTGTGGCAGGCATATAGACATTTAAGTTTACCCCCCCCCCCCCCACACACACATACCCACATCATATTAACGCGTTTCATCTCCCCGAAAATCTGAGGTATGATGTGGAGCTGGCAAGTGGTGCAGTTTTTGTGAATCATAAATCCAAGATGGCCGCCAAATAAAACAAGAATGTCGCGTGTCCGACGACGAATGCCCCCGGCGTGATGCTGAATGGAAAACAGAAAAGTTTTGAAACTCTAAAAATTAATCTTCTTAACCAAACGCCTACCCGGTAAGTGTTTTCAGCAACCCAGCGAAGGTCAAAAGGTCAATATAATATCAAATATGACATGTATGTGTATAAAGTTCGTATGAATCAACTGTAGGAATATTAAAGTAATCCTTCAAGTAATATAGAATTGATGATGAATTGGAGAAACTCGTACAATCTTCTTAACCAACGCATAGGTGTTTTCAGCAACCCTGTGAATGTCAAAAGTTCAATGTCATATCAAATATGACATGGATGTGTAGTGAATGTTCATATGAATGAACTGTAGAAATATTAAAGCAATCCTTCAAGTAATATAGAAGTTATGATGAATTGGAGAAAATAGTACAATCTTCTTAACCAAACGCCTAAGTGTTTTCAGCAACTCTGTGAAGGTCAACACGTCAAGGTCATATCAATTATGACATGGATGTGTAGTAAGTGTTCATATGAATCAAATGTATAAATATTAAAGCAATCCTTCAAGTAATATAGAAGTTATGATGAATTGGAGAAACTCGTACAATCTCTTAACCAAACGCCTAAGTGTTTTCAGCAACCCTGTGAAGGTCAAAAGGTCACGATCATATGAACTATGACATGGATGTGTAGTGAATGTTCATATGAATCCACTGTAGAAATATTAAAGCAATCCTTCAAATAATATAGAAGTTATGATGAAATGGAGAAACTCGTACACTCTTCTTAACCAAAGTGTGGCGGACGGACATACGGACGGACGGTCCAAACACTATTTGCCTTTAGTTTGCAATTATGTAAACTACTTCAATGCATAATTTAGCCCTTTCAACCCTAGCGGCCTCTACGTAAGCCGATGTGCAAACAGTGTAGATCCAGATGAGCCGGCTAATAACGAGCCATCTCATCAGAATCTGCTCTATTTGCAGTTATTTCTCCAAAATTCTAAAGAAAACATCCCTTTAGACGAATGAACTAGCCCAAATTTAAAGCATGAGTGGACAAGTTAATTATTTTCATAAATCAACGATGGCCACCAAAAGCAAAAACAAACAAAAATAGAAATGTGGCCTGTCGGCACACGAATACCCCCACTGGCAGCCAAAGAAAACGAGGCATTTTTGATAAGCCATTTAGCCGTTGCATTCTGGTTGCGTTGTATGCAACGTCCAAGCTACGTGCTACATGTATGCAACGTTGTAAGCACGTTGCATCTAGGTTGCGTCTAGGTTGCGTTACACACAACGTTCACACAATGTTGTTGGGACGTTGCATATAGGTTGCGTCGTACGCAAAATAAAATCACTTAGTCTGCAACACAAGGAATACTACATATCGTTATAATTATTATACACACACAAGATGTTGGATAAATATCATTTTCCGACGTCGGTTAGACGTCGGATTATATTCGAAAATGAAAGTTTTTTAGACGTAAATCAGACGTCTATCCAACGTCGGGTTCAGACGTCAATACGACGTCGGATTTCGAACGTCTAAAAACTTTCATTTTCGAATATAATCCGACGTCTAGTGCCCACTGGGTAACAACGTTGCGACAACGTAGCAGCAACGTTGTGACAACATAATTTCTGGAACGTTGTTGGCACGTTGTGTCAAATGTTGTAGCAACGTTGTGGCAACGTTGTGACAACGTACATTTTATAACTTTGTTGCAACCTGCCAACGTTGTAGAAACGTTGTAACAACGTCATTGCAACGTTGGGACGCAACGTGCTCAGCACCAACCACGCACTTGCCATTTTTACGTAAATGCAACGTAATATGCAACGTTGTCGCAACAGTCAGGCAACGTTCAGAGCACGTTGTAACAACGTGCCATTGTTAGCTGAGATAATTATAATGTCTGCCGGGCCGTTGTCAGAATATTTATTAATTTTGTTGCAACGTTGGACACAACTACCCAGCACATTCCAAGACCCTGCCATTTTTACGTGAAAACGTAAATTTCGACGTTGTCACAACATTCGCCCAACGTTTAGAGCACGTTGTAACAACGTTCCATTGATAGTTGGGCAACTTCAACTTATGTACCAATTGTGATTTTCACTCTCAACACACGGCATGTACGTTTACAGTTACAGTGACATTTATAACAGTTTGTACAAAACACGTGACCAAAGTTCTCGCTCAATTGAAAAGATTCGGGTTGCGAGAGTTGTCTTTCTTGTGACCTTTGACCCGATATAGATATATATGGTTGAAGTTTCGCTCTAAAGTATTCCATACGGTATCCAGGTTATATTTCGGACACGACGACGTCAAATCGACAGTATCACTCGACTTTAAATTTCGTCAGGGAGATACATTTGTGAATTACACATGTAGGCCTGGCACAACACTGAAGTTAAAACTCAACTCAACTCAACTCAACTCAACTCAACTCAACTCAACTGACTCAACTCAACTCAACTCAACTCTACTGACTCAACTCAGCTCAACTCAACTCAACTCAACTGACTCAACTCAACTCAACTCAACTGACTCAAATCAACTAAACTCAACTCAACTCAACTCAACTCAACTGACTCAACTCAACTGAACTCAACTGACTCAACTCAACTAAACTGAACTGCTGTTGAGTTGAGTTGAGTTGAATTAGTTGAGTTTAGGTGAGTTGGACAGTTGAGTGCAGTGAGTTGAAGTCAGTTGAGTTGAGTTGAGTTTCAGCTTGGTTGGTTTGTTCTTTAGAGTTGATTGAGTTGAGTTGGAGTTTCAGTTGGGAGTTGTGTTGAGTTTCGGAAGTAGTTGGTTTCAGTTTGAGTTGTTGTTGAGTTGAGTTGAGTTGAGTTGAGGTTCAGTTGAGTTGAGTTGAGTTGAGTTGAGTTTGTTGATTTTGAGGTAGTTGAGTTGAGTTGATTTGAGTAGAGTTTGAGTTTGTGTGAGTTTAGTTGAGTTGAGTTCAGTTGTTGAGTTGAGTTGAGTAGACATTGAGTTTTCAGTTGATTGAGTTGAGTTGTTTGTTGGTTGAGTTCAGTTGAGTTGAGTTGAGTTGAGTCAGTGCGTTGAGTTGAGTTGAGTTGAGTGAGTTGAGTTTGAGTTGATTTGAGTTGGAGTTTCAGTTGAGTTGTTGTTGAGTTGAGGTGTTGAGTTGAGTTTAGTTGAGTTAGTTGAGTTTGAGTTGGAGTTGAGTTGGAGTTGAGTTCGAGTTGAGTTTGGAGTTGAGTTCTGTTGGAGTTGAGTTGAGTTGAGTTGAGTTGAGTTCAGTAGGGAGGTTTGAGTTGAGTTGAGTGAGTTCAGTTTGAGTTGAGGTTGAGTTGGTTGAGTTGAGTTTGAGTTGAGTCAGTTGAGTTGAGTTGAGTTGAGTTGAGTTGAGTTGAGTTGAGTGAGGCAGTTGAGTTGAGTTGAGTTGAGTCAGTTGAGTTGAGTTGAGTTGAGTTGAGCTGAGTTGAGTCAGTTGAGTGTTGAGTTGAGTTGAGTTGAGTCAGTTGAGTTGAGTTGAGTTGAGTTGGTTGAGTTTAGTTTAGTTAGAAGTTCAGTTGAGTTGAGTTGTTGAGTTGAGTTGGAGTTCAGTTGAGTTGAGTTGAGTTGAGTTGAGTTTTAGTTGATTTGAGTTCAGTTGAGTTTGAGTTGAGTTTAGTTTGTTGGAGTCAGTTTAGTTGAGTTGAGGTTGAGTTGATGTTGTTGATCAGTTATTTTGAGTTGAGTTGAGTTGGAGTTCCAGTTGAGTTGAGTTGAGGTTTGATTTAGTTTGATTTGAGTCAGTTGAGTTGAGATTGATGTGTAGATCAGTTGAGATTGAGTTGAGTTGAGATTGAGTTGATTGAGTCAGTTGAGTGAGTTGAGTTGAGTTGAGCTTGAGTTGAGTCAGTTAGAGTTGAGTTGAGTTGAGATGAGTTCTTGAGTTGAGTTGAGTTGAGTTGATTTAGTTGAGTCAGTTGAGTTTAGTTGAGATTGAGTTGAGTTGAGCAGTTGAGTTGATTCAGTTAGAGTTGAGTTGAGTTGAGTTAGTTGAGTTGAGTTGAGCTTTGAGTTGAGTTCAGTTAGAGTTTGAGTTGAGTTGAGTTGAGTTCAGTTGTTAGTGAGTTGAGTTGAGTTGAGTTGAGTTGAGTAGTTTGAGTTGAGTTTAGATTTTGATTTTGAGTGAGTTGAGTTGAGTCATTTTGAGTTGAGTTGAGTTTCGGAGTTGAGTTTAGTTGAGTTGAGTTGAGTTGAGTTATTCAGTTGATTTGTTGATTGAGTTCAGATTTAGTTGAGTTTATATGAGTTGAGTTGAGTCAGTTAGTTGAGTTGAGTTAGAGTTAGTTGAGTTGAGTTCAGTTGAGTTCAGTTGAGTTGATTGTTGATTGTCGTGATTGTTAGTTTCTAGTTGCAGTGAGTTTGAGTTGAGTTGAGCTGAGTTACAGAGTTCAGTTAGAGTTGAGTTGAGCTTGAGTTGAGTCAGTTGAGTTGATTTGAGTGATTGAGTTTTGAGTTGAGTCAGTTGAGTTGAGTTAGTTGAGTTTGATCAGTTGAGTTTGAGTTGAGATTGAGTTGAGTTGAGTTGAGTTGAATTTGAGGTTGATTGAGTTCAGTTGAGTTGAGTTGAGTTGACTTGAGTTGAGTTGAGTTATTGAGTTGAGCTTGAGTTGAGTTCAGTAGTGTTGAGTTGAGTTGAGTTGAGTCAGTTTGAGTTTGTTTGAGTTGAGTTGGAGTTGAGTTTAGTTGAGTCAGTTGAGTTGAGTTTATTAGTTGAGTTGAGTCAGTTGAGTTAGAGTTGATTTAGAGTTGAGTTGAGTTGAGTTCAGTGTTGAGTTGAGTTGAGTTTAGTTGAGATCAGTTGAGTTTGAGTTGAGTTGAGAGTTGTTGAGTCAGTTGAGTTGAGTTGAGTTGAGTTGAGTCAGTTGAGTTTAGAGTCATGTTGAGTTGAGATTGAGTTTGAGTTGAGTTTTGAGCTTAGATTGAGTCATTATGAGTTTGAGTTGAGTGTAGTATGATTTAGTTGAGTCATATTGAGTTGAGATTGAGTTGAGTTGAGTTGAGTTGAGTTGAGTCAGTTGAGTTGAGTTTAGTTATTGAGTTGAGTTGATTTAGTTTTGAGTTGAGTTGAGTTGAGTTGAGTTGAGTTGAGTCAGTTGAGTTGAGTTGAGTTGAGTTGAGTTGAGTTGAGTCAGTTGAGTTGAGTTGAGTTGAGTTGAGTTTAGTTGAGTCAGTTGAGTTGAGTTGATGAGTTGAGTTGAGTTGAGTCAGTTGAGTTGAGTTGAGTTGAGTTGAGTCAGTTGAGAGTTGAGTTGAGTTGAGTTGAGTTTAGTTGATTTGAGTCAGTTGAGTTGAGTTGAGTTGAGTCAGTTGAGTTGAGTTCAGTTGAGTTGAGTTGAGTTCAGTTGAGGCAGTTCAGTTGAGATGAGTTGAGTTGAGTCAGTTGAGTTGAGTTGAGTTGAGCTGAGTTGAGTCAGTAGAGTTGAGTTGAGTTGAGTTGAGTCAGTTGAGTTGAGTTGAGTTGAGTTGAGTTGAGTTTAGTTGAGTCAGTTGAGTTGAGTTGAGTTGAGTTGAGTTGAGTTGAGTTGAGTTGAGTTGAGTCAGTTGAGTTGAGTTGAGTTGGAGTTGAGTTGAGTTGAGCTGAGTTGAGTCAGTAGAGTTGAGTTGAGTTGAGTTGAGTCAGTTGAGTTGAGTTGAGTTGAGTTTAGTTGAGTCAGTTGAGTTGATTTAGTTGAGTTGTGTCAGTTGAGTTGAGTTGAGTTGAGTTGAGTTGAGTTGAGTTGAGTCAGTTGAGTTGAGTTGAGTTGAGTTGAGTTGAGTTGAGCTGAGTTGAGTCAGTATGGTTGAGTTGAGTTGAGTTGAGTCAGTTGAGTTGAGTTGAGTTGAGTTGAGTTTAGTTGAGTCAGTTGAGTTTAGTTGAGTTGAGTCAGTTGAGTTGAGTTGAGTTGAGTTGAGTTGAGTTGAGTCAGTTGGGTTGAGTTGAGTTGAGTTTAGTTGAGTCAGTTGAGTTGAGTTGAGTTGAGTTGTGTTGAGTCAGTTGAGTTGAGTTGAGTTGAGTTGAGTTGAGTTGAGTTGAGTTGAGTTGAGTTGAGTTGAGTTGAGTTGAGTTGAGTTGAGTTGAGTTGAGTTGAGTTGAGTTGATTTGAGTCAGTTGAGCTGAGTTGAGTTGAGTTGAGTTGAGTTGAGTCAGTCGAGTTGAGTTTAGTTGAGTTGAGTTGATTTAGTTGAGTTAAGTTGAGTTGAGTTGAGTTGAGTTGAGTTGAGTTGAGTTGAGTTGAGTTGAGTCAGTTGAGTTGAGTTGAGTTGAGTTGAGTTGAGTTGAGTCAGTTGAGTTGAGTTGAGTTGAGTTGAGTCTGTTGAGTTGAGTTGAGTTGAGTCAGTTGAGTTGAGTTGAGTTTAGTTGAGTCAGTTGAGTTGAGTTTAGTTGAGTTTAGTTGAGTTTAGTTGAGTTTAGTTGAGTCAGTTGAGTTGAGTTTAGTTGAGTTTAGTTGAGTCAGTTGAGGTGAGTTTAGTTGAGTTGAGTTGAGTTGAGTCAGTTGAGTTGAGTTTAGTTGAGTTGAGTTGATTTAGTTGAGTTAAGTTGAGTTGAGTCAGTTGAGTTGAGTTGAGTTGAGTTGAGTTGAGTCAGTTGAGTTGAGTTGAGTTGAGTTGAGTTGAGTGAGTTGAGTTGAGTTAGTTGAGTGAGTTATTGAGTAGTTGAGCTTTTGAGTTGATTGAGTTGGAGAGTAGAGTTGAGTGGTTATTGAGTTTAGTTAGAGTTGAGTTGATTTAGTTGGTAGTTGATTGAGTTCAGTTGAGTTGATTGATTGAGTTAGTTGAGTTAGAGTTAGTTCGAGTTGAGTTCAGTTGAGTTGAGTTGAGTTGAGTTGAGTGTAGTTGAGTTTATTGAGTTCTTGTTGAGTTGAGTTGAGTGAGTTGAGTTCAGTTGAGTTGAGTTTGAGTTGATGAGTTGAGTGAGTTGAGTTTGATTGTTGTTTAGTTGAGTTGAGTTGAGTTGAGTTGTTGTTGAGTCAGTTGAGTTGAGTTGAGTTGAGTGAGTTGAGTTGAGTTAAGTTGAGTTGAGTTGAGTTGATTTGAGTTGAGTTGAGTTGAGTTGAATTGAGTTTAGTTGAGTTGAGTTGAGTTGAGTTTAGTTGAGTTGAGTCAGTTGAGTAGAGTCAGTTGAGTTGAGTTGAGTTGAGTTTATTTGAGTTTAGTTGAGATTAGTTGAGTCATTTAAGTTGAGTTTAGTTGAGTTTAGTTGAGTCAGTTGAGTTTAGTTGAGTTGAGTTGAGTTGAGTCAGTTGAGTTGAGTTTAGTTGAGTTGAGTTGATTTAGTTGAGTTAAGTTGAGTTGAGTTGAGTTGAGTTGAGTTGAGTTGAGTTGAGTTGAGTCAGTTGAGTTGAGTTGAGTTGAGTTGAGTTGAGTTGAGTTGAGTTGAGTTGAGTGAGTTGAGTTGAGTCAGTTGAGATTGAGTTGAGTTGAGTTGACTTGAGTCAGTTGAGTTGAGTTGAGTTGAGTTGAGCTTAGTTGAGTCAGTTGAGTTGAGTTTAGTTGAGTTGAGTCAGTTGAGTTGAGTTGAGTTGGGTTGAGTTGAGTTGAGTCAGTTGGGTTGAGTTGAGTTGAGGTTAGTTGAGTTGAGTCAGTTGGGTTGAGTTGAGTTAGTTGAGTCAGTTGAGTTGAGTTGAGTTGAGTTGTGTTGAGTCAGTTGAGTTGAGTTGAGTTGAGTTGAGTTCAGTTGAGTTGAGTTGAGTTGAGTTGTGTTGAGTAGATGATTGAGAGTTGAGTTGTTGAGTTCAGTTGAGTTGAGTTGAGTTGAGTTGAGTTGAGTTGAGTTGAGTTGAGTTGAGTTGTTTTGTTGAGTTGAGTTGAGTTGAGTTGAGTCAGTTGAGTTGAGTTGAGTTGAGTTGTGTTGAGTCAGTTGAGTTGAGTTGAGTTGAGTTGAGTCAGTTGAGTTGAGTTGAGTTGAGTTGAGTTGAGATTGAGTTGAGTCAGTTGAGTTGAGTTGAGTTGAGTCAGTTCAGTTGAGTTGAGTTGAGTTGAGTTGAGTTGAGTTTAGTTGAGTCAGTTGAGTCAGTTGAGTTGAGTTGAGTTGAGTTGAGTTGAGTTGGTGTTGAGTCAGTTGAGTTGAGTTGAGTTGAGTTGAGTCAGTTGAGTTTAGTTGAGTTGAGTCAGTAGAGTTGAGTTGAGTTGAGTCAGTTGAGTTGAGTTGAGTTGAGTTGAGTTTAGTTGAGTCAGTTGAGTTGAGTTTAGTTGAGTTGAGTGAGTTGAGTTGAGTTGAGTTGAGTTGAGTTGAGTCAGTTGAGTTGAGTTTAGTTGAGTTGAGTTGATTTAGTTGAGTTAAGTTGAGTTGAGTTGAGATTGAGTTGAGTTGAGTTGAGTTGAGTTGAGTCAGTTAGTGAGTTGAGTTGAGTTGAGTTGTGAGTTGTTGAGTAGAGTTGAGTTGAGTTCAGTTGAGTTTGAGTTGAGTTGAGTTGAGTTTAGTTGAGTTGAGTTGTGTTGAGTTGAGTTGAGTTGAGTTGAGTTGAGTTGAGTTGAGTTGAGTTGAGTTGAGTTGAGTTGAGTTGAGTTGAGTTGAGTTTCAGTTGAGTTTAGTTGAGTTTGAGTTGAGTTGAGTTGAGTTAGTTGAGTCAGTTGAGTTCGTTGAGATTGAGTTAGAGTTGAGTTAGTTTGAGTCAGTTGAGTTGAGTTGAGTTAGTTAGTTGAGTTGAGTTGAGTTGAGTCAGTTGTTGAGTTGAGTTGAGTCATTTGAGTTGAGTTAGTTGAGTCAGTTGAGTTGAGTTAGTTTGAGTTGAGTCATTGATTGAGTTGAGTTCAGTTGAGTTGAGTTGAGTAGTTGAGTTTAGTTGAGTCATTGAGTTGAGTGTTGAGAGATTCAGTTGAGTTGAGTTGAGTTTGAGTTTAGTTGAGTTTTAGTTGAGTTAGTTAGTTCAGTTGAGTTGATTTAGTTGAGTTAGTTGAGTTTCAGTTGAGTTAGTTGAGTTGAGTTTATAGTTGAGTTGAGTCAGTTGAGTTGAGTTTAGTTTGAGTTGAGTTGATTAGTTGAGTTATTGTTGAGTTGTCAGTTGAGAGTTAGTTGAGTTGAGTTAGTTAGTTCAGTTGAGTTGAGTTGAGTTGAGTTGAGTTGAGTTAGTTGATTAGTTCAGTTGAGTTAGTTGAGTTGAGTAGAGTTATTAGTTAGTTGATCAGTTGAGTGATTGAGTTGAGAGTTCTTGAGTTGAGTTGAGTTGATTGAGTTGAGTTGTTTGAGTTGATTGAGTTAGTGAGTTCGATTGAGTTAGTAGTTGAGTTGAGCATTGAGTTGAGTCAGTTGAGTTGAGTTGAGAGTTTTGTTAGAGAGTTGAGTTCGAGTTTAGTTGAGTTGAGTTCAGTTGAGTTGTTAGTTGAGAGTATTAGTTGAGTGATGAGTTGAGTTTAGTAGAGTTTAGTT